>RJWT010028480.1:0-15195 GCA_004365215.1 Cuniculus paca | reverse complement strand
CCCAGCCCAGCCCCCATTTTTAATATTCCAAGCTATTAGATTTCAATAACCCACTCTCCAGCAATGTGTGTCTCATTTCCCTGGACAGACCAAATAGGCAATAACAGCCTCTCGGTTAGAACACTAATGTTGTAATTTAGAACTTCTGTCAAGATGAAAGATCTTTTCTGGGATCCTCAGAGGGCCCTCAGCAACACTTCAACCTGGGCCCGGATAATGAAGTTTTCATTATTAAATAAAGATATTTTAGGAATGTCATAAACCATAAATCCACTCTCTTCCATCGCCCTTGTACCTTATTGTGTTTATTTCTAGCAAAGGACCATCCTCTTTCTGTTGCTCCTAACTCCTCCAAACTTGGCATTTCTTGCCTTTTAGCCATCCTCCCTCCACAATCCCACTGAGATGCCACAGAGTTGCTACGGTGACATAAGAGCATGTCTTCTTCCACACTGAGACCCATGGGCTGTAAGAGAGGAAAATATGTGAGATGAGTCGCTGCTTGCTCTCTGTTGCACTCTCTCCTCCCCACCTAGTCCTGCCAACCCTCGGAGAGTCTCCAGGAAAGCTTTATCTCACCTCGTAGAAATACTAACATGCACCATCAGGTCTGGCTGTTCTTAAAAATTATGGCACAATCAATTTTTAGTGTGAATTTAGTGCTGAGTGGAAGCATGAGACTCTGAGTCCCAGGGAAATGACTCACCTGTTTATCCTTTTGCCAAATGTTGGGGTGTAGTTTCCTCCAACCTCACCCGCTTACCCAGGCCCTACAGGGCTTGCTTAGATATCTCCCTCCCCTTAATCCAGTCTAGGGCTGGAGAGCAGAAGGGAAGGCTGGACACTCTTGTCTTCCAAGTGGTTGATAACAGCAGGTAGACTCAGAGGACAGAAGAGGCTCAAATGCATTTCAGTGGACTCCACAAATAAGAGAATTTTGAAACTGGGAACTCGTTTAGTCATCTCCAATTCACTGTTGGGCCAAACCTGACAAACCAGCTGTCTTAAAGGTTCAGGGGAAATTTTCCAGTCTATCACAATGAAGTAAAAGAACTCGCATTTGTGTACAGCCAAGTGTCTGTTTGCTGGAAGCCCCAACTGAAAGGAGATGAAGGCTTACTCACTACTATAGAATGTGATGTTCTTGGACAGAGGGGTAATTTCTAACCTGCACACTATTTATTTCCATAGCCCAAACAGAAGCAAAGGCACTACCAGATAAATCAAGAATAACTTGTAGATGAATGCAATGATAAACACAGCCACTCTACGTGACTTGCAGACATCTCTGTGTAGTTTCTTCCATCACAGTAAGATTTGAAGTTGGATGAATTTTGCTTCACAATAAGGCCACAAAAAATGAAAAAGTCACTGCTGAAAATGAAAATGAAAATCCCCACTGCTGAATGGGCTTCAGGAACAGTTGGTCTCAGCAAAAATACTTTTCTCTGAAAATATCTGAGAAGCCAAAGTATGAATAAGAGCACACTTCTGCTTAGGATATTTATTGGGGGAGACGGCACAACAAACTATAGAATACTATCGGCTCTGGCATTAATAGAAAATAAATCCCCCCCAGCACTAAACAAATGAGGAATGTCTGGTGTGATAACACTCACACCCGCCTGTAATAGGCAGCTACGATTTCACTAATTAAAAAAATCTCATTTGAAGATAGTTAATGGTTTCTGCATTTCTACAAAGCACTAGTCAGACCACATTTCTCTGAACTTCAGGGTCTGTGCTGATTACTACTCAATTAGTTTTGATTCAATTCACTGAAGAAAAATGTCCTTTTCATTAGTGTGAAGAAATAACCATTGGACACAAAATATATTTCCCAGCATTGCCATGGCAACTGGGATGACACAGCTAGGCTCAGAATGTTAATGCCTTCCCTGGGACCATGTTTTTAAGTCAGCATGTGGCCGTTAAGTCTTGCTGGGTGGGGGCGGCTGGTACCGTGCTGCTGCTGTGATTGGCAGGTAGAAGAGTGTAGGAGATGCTCAAGGAGGCTCATTTCCTGCCACTCACCTCCCTTGCCACTCCTCTGTGGGCTGGGCACAACAGCCACAGCATCGATTGCTGCTTCTCAAGTCCCCAGGGTCTTGCACTGTGTGACACACGAAAGTTCAGCTGGAAGGCGAGACATGCAGTCCATCACCCGGATGTGTTTTTCCATGTGTTGCCTGTTCAGTGGATGTGTGTGACTGTCAGGGTGATGGACTGGCTCTTGAGCACTTCATGAATACATTCCAGCCAGCCCTGGCTGTCCACGTTTACAGAGCAAGCCATCTGGTCCTCAGCCTGGAGAAGTCTACGCCCTGGAGGGGAGCTTGGTTCTTACCCCCACTCCACCAAGCATGGAGGAAGGGTAGGGCTGCAGAGTCCAGGTTTCTCAAGCAAGGAAATGAATGTTTGTGAAGAGGTGGCAAAAGCACCAATACCAGTCTTCAAGGATGATGAATGTGATCATTATTTAGGCATTAATCAGGCCAGATAACCAAATTAGACTGTAACAAAAATTTCATTTAGGAGACTAAAGTTTTCAGGTTAAATGGGTTATTGCCCATATTTTCCCTTAAACTATGTCGGCATAATTTTAGAATATCAATTAACTGTAATCGCTGTGCACATAGTCAAAGCTCTAAGGATTAAAGACCATACCCTCAAGGAACAGTTTAGTGAGGAGATAGCACAATCACTACTAGTGAAAGTTAGTAATTACTGAATGCTAGCTATGTGCCTGGCAGTCCACTAAGTACTACTTTCTTTGCCTTATTTTATTCAACCTTTATGTTAACACCATGAGGAAGACATGAATCCTTTTTTTTGCTATAACCAAGTATGCCAAGGTTCAAAGAAGACACTTAGCTCGGCAATTGCTAGCTCATTTATGGGTAGTAACTGAACTGGCAGAACTGAATTCAAACACAGGTCTGCCTGACTCCATAATCACCTAGAGCCACCACACACACTGTCTTTCACATACACACACAAACAGACAAGCCAAGTGGTAAGTGCTCAGTGTCCACTGAGTGTTACAAAAATGAATACCTGATTCATAAGGAAAACTGCAAGTCCTAGTGCATTTAATTAACTTCTCTTAAAATTCAGCTTCAAAGCAACAGGCAAAACCAGAGCATCCCACCTCCTCCATTAACCAGATGCTCTGCACTTCATTTTTCCACTCCTTCTGTGACCACAGGGTGGCACAGGACAGTGTCCGTGAAAGCTGCCAAAAGGCAAGGACCACCAGCTGCTGGCTTTGACACAAAGCAAGCTCACAGTCAATTATCTCATTGTCAGAGTCCCCGCGCCCTGCCCCCACTCTATTCCTGCAGGATCAGAAGCTCACACATCTGAGCTGCTCTATTTCAAATCATCATCATGTCACCATCCAAAATATTTATTAAGCTTCTGCATACACATTGTTCTAGTCACCCCATTTATTCTTGCTCCCTTGGCATAGATGTAATTTTCACTGTATTTGTTTGCAGTCGCTTGACATGGTTTTATGTCATTTTCATACACCTTCAGGTACAGTGCTGAAGACATTCAGAACACTTGGAATTCACAAAAGGATTTCCATCTTTGTCGTTGCTTGATGGTAGCAATACCAGCAGGTCTGAAGAACAAGAGACCTCAATTTGCAGACTAACCTAATGGCCCTCTCTTCCAAATGTGATGCAGAGCAGAATGAACCAACATATATTATAGCTCATAATTGAATATTGTGTCAAAAGTAAAACAAACAATGGGCTCACACACCACTGCATAGACTGGCTTGGTTGGTAGAGTAACATTTGTCAAAATGTGTTTCAGGAAAACCTAGTTCCTTGGGATGTTAAAAGATGCTAGGAGTGACAGAGTTCAAGATACAATGCCCCAAAACACTGAATAGCACCCAAGCATTTAAGAAAATAGCAGAGACTTCTGGAAAGATGGCAGAACAGTAAGCAGCAGAGCAAACAGCTGCTCTGAGACAAACAGTTCAGATGCTGGAATACAACATCATGGAGCGAACAAGAAGGAAGGAAGTGGGTCCCCTGAAACCAGGAAGAATCTAAAATATGAATTGAAGCCCACAGAGAGAATAAAAAGAAGAATTTAAATGAAGAAGAAGGTGGTGGCTGGCAGTGCCTTAGCCTGGAATTGGACTCACCCTGTAAGAAGAGCTGTTGAGCCTGGGGACGTGTGGTCCCGGTAGCGGCCTTGGTCGCGGTCGACCCCAGAGGTCTCTGCAGAGAGGCGCAGCAGTGGAAAAGAGTGGCGGACGCAGAGATCTGCACTGGCTGGTGGTGAGTGCAGGAAACTCGATCCCCCCATGGGAGACAGAGATTCGTTGGGAGAACCCAGTTCTGCTCCCATGTGCATTCCAGACAGTATCATGTTGGTTCCTAACCAGCTTAGATGCACAGGACCTGGCCAGTTCTGCTCCCTTGCAAATTCTGGGGGCCTTTGTGGGCTAGTACCCAGCTCAGTGAAGAGACACGGGTGCCCACTGTCAGATGTCTGTACTCATCACTGGCCAGAAAAGCTGAACAGTCTCACTTTGGAGAAGTTGTGGCCAGTGCCAGAGGTGCCTGGGACAACACTACCCACGTGTGTGAAAGAAATCAGGAATATGCCAAGACAAAGAGGGAGAGGGCACTCTCTGGCATCCAATCCAAGCAGTGCAAGTCCAGGAGAGGTAAACATGAGGAGGTCGGAAGTCACACACCTGACATGACTGAAATGATGTCAACTGAAGCAAAGAAACAACTTCATGAAGCTATAAAGAGAATTAGAACAAAAATTCTATCCCGAGTAAAAGAAGAAATGAAAAACATAATAAAAGAATTACAAAGCAGCTCTAAAGAAGACACAGATAAAAAAAATAGAGGAGCATAGGAAAATGAGCGAAACCATGAATGAACAATATAAGAGAGATTTAGAATGCATGAAACAGATTTAAAGAGATACCCAGGAAATTAAAAACACCATTGAAAGCTGGCAAAACCACGTGAAAGAAACTGAAGATAGACTTTCAAACCTTGAAGACAGGTTTGTAGCTTGTGATCACAAAAGGAAAGATCTCTTAAAAATAACAAAGATTCAGGAAGTAACAATTCAACAGCTGCAAGGAAACCCAAAGAAACATAACTTAAGATTTAAAAATGTGAGTGAAAAAGCAGGGGTCAAGACAAATAACATCAGGACCCTATTTACAGAAATAATTTCTGAGAACTTCCCAAGCATGGAAAAAGAATGTGACATTCAAATAAGTGAGGCATATAGAACTCCAGCTAGCCATAACCAAAACAAACTTACACCCAGACATATAATAATCAAGATCTCAGAAATTCAACACAAGAACAGAATATTAAAAGCTGTTAGAGAAAAGAAGCAGATCACCTATAAGGGAAAACCCATGAGAATCATGGCAGACTTCTCAACACAAACAATCAGGTCAAGAAGAGGCTGGAGTGAAGTATTGCAAGTCCTGAAAGAAAACAACTTCCAACCCAGACTGATGTACCCTGCAAAACTTTCTTTCAAAATTCATGGAGAAACAAGGTACTTTCATGACAAAGAACAACTCAAGGAATTCATGACCACCAAGCCAACCCTACAAAGAATACTGAAGGACACTCTAGAGAAAGATGTAAAGGACCATGGTCTCAGGAATGACATCAGAGGGGGACAATCAAGTGGGGCCAGTCAAATGAATGGAGAGAAAAAATAGGGAGCCAATGGCAGGAAAATAACATGGCAGAGACAACACAGTGCAAGAGGGCCATAACTATTAATGTAGATGGTCCCCATGCACAAAAGAAAGAAACACAGGCAGAGTAGATCAGGAGACAGGATCCATCAATATGCTTTATACAAGAAACTCAATTAACTAGAAAGAAAATTCATAGACTGAAAGTCAAAGGACAGAGAACAATGCCCTATGTGAAAGGGAGCTGGAAAAAAAAGTAGGGGTAACTTAACCATCAACTGTAGAATGGATAAGAAAGACATGGCATTTTATGTGGTAGAAACCTACTCAGCTATAAAGGAAGATAAGCTCAAGGCTCTTGTAGGTGGATAGGGGCAACTTGAGATCATGCTCATGGATGAAATGGTTCAGAGTCACATGGGTGAATTTCGTGTTGCCTGTCTAGTATAACAAACTAAAGGAGTTAGTGGGATCCAAAATGCACAATACATATTGGGAAAGTCAAAGGGAAGGAACTATCTAAAAGGGGAAGGAAGTGATCACTGTTAATCTATTATCATGATTTGAAACTCATATTGTCTTCATTGTTCTGATTAGTTTCATTTTATTCTGATTTGTTTGATTTTATTATATTTGATGGCATGGGCAACTATTTTAAAGATAACAAAATATATAATTGCAGCCATCGAGGATGTCCAATTATCTTGTTTAGAAACCCTGTATTGCTTTCATTGTTTTGTTTTGATTGATTTTACTCTATTCTGTGTTGATTGTAATATGTCTGAAGGTGTAGGCAACTATTCTGAAGATAACAAGAAGCATTATGGTAGCCACTGCTATCTTACTAGTATCTTAAAGTTCTGTATTGCTTACATTGTTCTGCTTTGTTTGTTTTTTGTTTTTTTTACTGGTTTTATTTTGTTCTATTTTGGTTGATTTTACTTATCCCTGATGGTACGGGCAGTTATAATGCAGATAACAAGAGGCATTATGGTAGACATTATTGATTGGTTTTTACCCTATTTAGAAGTCATGTACCATGTTCATTGTTTTGTTGTGATTGACTCTACTCTGTTTTATTTTGTTTGGTTTTATTCTTTTCAAAATAAAAAAAAATTTAAAAGATGCAAAAAAAAAAAAAAAAAGAAAACAGCAGAAGCAGGAAGGTCTCTGTGACTCTCTTGCTATTCTCCCCCAAATCAGTCCTCAAAATAATTTTCAGACCTTCTCTAAGTAAGTCATGAGATCCTCACTTGAGAGCGGTCTTCACTACATTCAGGAAAGGAACAAAGACAGACAGAATCACAACACAAAGGTTTTGCTAAGTTCCCTCTTGTTCATTGTTAGATCGACCCCTTTGATCCCCAGTCATACTTCTGCAGGACTATTAAAAAATGCAAAAATTTCTTGTTTCTTTGAGTTTTCCTTTCTGAAGACTCTCATGTCATATAAAACATATTAAGCATATTTGTATGCTTCTTTCTTATTAGTCTGTCTTTTGTTACAGGGTTTCATCTACAATTCTCCCCATGGGTGAAGAAAAGTTACTTGTTCTCTACAGTAGAGAAAAAGTGAGGGAAAGGATTCTATGTTCAGTTATGTAGAGAATATGCTGGCTTAAACAAACTTAATCAAGTTCCTTCACTGTAGGGTTTTTCAGAGCTTAGTGTGCTAATATACGGTATGACTCACCAAGTGCAAAGAATGCTCAAAAGCATTGTCCACAGACCTGTCTTTATCCTGGAACGCTGATGTGCTTTGCTGACATAGAGCAGGAGTCAGTGTAGAAAACTAATCTGCACACCTACATAAGGAGATCTGGAAAGCAACACTGTCATCTGAGACTGTTTGCATGAGGACTCCTAAGCTTCATGGGAGAAATCTTAAGGAGGACATTAGAACTCATATTTGAGCCCAGGAAATAAGAAGTCAAGGCTACAAAAACAAAACAAAAATGTAGTTAAGAAAAAAACCTGATTTCAAATCCCAGGCATGGCTGAGATAAGCTGGAAACTAGTCCTCCTGGGAAAGGAGAGTGTCTTGGACCAGGGATTTTAAATTTGTAGAGGGAGCCTCTGTAGACAATGGGATGCTTTGAGATACAAATGTCTGACAAGCAAGACTGAAAAATTTAAATAGACACATTAGTCATCTCATTTAATAAGAACATCAGGGCACAAACCTTTGGAATCTCTGTGATTCACTTAGCTCACACCACACTTGCTATTTCCTGGATCCCAGATCACTCCCTTCCTTGATTTTACTTTCTCAGTCTGCTGGAGCTAAATAACTTAGTGCTAAATTAAACCAAATTTGGCCTGAGGATACCTCCATACTTGAGTCTTCACGTAAGGAACTGCAACCTAACTCAGTATGAAACCTAACAGAAAGCCTAAGTCAGGAGCACACATTTATAACACAGCCAATCACAGGTGCTGAGCATCAGTCAGTCCCAGATGGAAAACCCACCAGGCCATGTTCAAATAAACCAACGCCAAGCTGCAACCAGTTGAAGCATCTCTGTAGCTCACTTCCATCTTCTGTGTGTAAATGCTGCCTGATCACTTTGCAGGTCAGGGTTCTCTGACCCTCTACTGGTTTCCATTTGCAGATTTCTTTTTAATTAAACACATCTAAGCTTAATTTGTCCGAAGTTCTTATAACTTTAGAAAGGAAATATAGAGGTCGTTTCCTGAATTTCTGAATGTCTAGATGGAATCTTGATTTAACCTCTAGATCAGGAATCTGTGTTGAAAAGTGTTTTTCCTTACAGTACTGATTTATGTTTTCCATTGTCTGTTGGCATCCAGTGGTGCTTCTGAGAAATACAAAAACAGTCCAGCTCTTTTCTCTTTCATTAAGCTGATTTTTCATCCATTGACTATTGGCTCCTTTTATTAAATTGTAGTCTTCTGAAATTTTATGAGGTGTGGTCAAACTACACAGTGAATGTTTAAAATTTTAAAATTTACTGCAGTAAGACACATTGCCACTAATCCCCATTAAAATACTTCCTCCACTTCACATGTACTTATCCCATCATCCTTGCCAAGTTGTGAAGCAGTTGTAGACTCTTTCATGACTGTCTTTATAAAGTAATATCAAAACTATGGTGAATGCTGTTACTGAGTGCCATCAGTGGAAAAGCAGATTCATAAAAACATCATCTACGTTGTTCACCAGATCTGGCACCATGCCACTTCTGGTACTTCCTCAAGGTCACCATGATTGTGAAAGGTGAATGTTTTGCATTAAGTTAGGACACCAAGGCAGCCATGGCAGACCAAAGACACTCATGAAAGGGAACATCCAGAACAGCTAGCCTCAGAACGTGGCAAGATTGATGGAATAAGTATGTTTGAAGTGAGAGGGAATATGTTGAGAGAGATTAATACCAAAGCATTTTTAACTGTAATGAGTTCTTAAAAATTTAAATATCCATTACATTTTTTATCATACTGTGTCTAAGTTTGGGTTTTTATTGTTCTACCCTATTCAGATGTCATTGATCCTTTTTGATCTGAACACTTGATCTTTAACCCTAGAAAATTCTTTTCTAGTATGTCTACAGAAAATTTTTCTTCTTTGCTTTTCTATATTGTTCCTTGTGAAATCTCTTTTTTAATCCCTAGACTTCAGGATCGATCCTGAGGGATCCTAAGATGACCTAAAGGTCACCCATGTTCTCAAATTTTTTATGTCTCTCTAAATATTCTAGATACTAGGAGATTTCTTCAACTTATTTTCCCATAGTTCTACTGGTTTCTAAAAAATTTCTTGCCAGTAGCATTAGTTAGGGTAAGGCTGCTGCTGTAATAAACAAACATCTAAATTTCAGTGTCTTACCTTAATCAACACTTACTTCATGCTTGTGCAGCCATTTATACACATGTCTCATTGTTTAGCTGGCAGCTCCTTCTATGGGAAGACTCAGGAATTTGGATGATTTCTCCTTTTCTCCCATCACCCAAGAGCACAGTTGCCTGTATTCAACCAGAAGAAGGAGCAAAAGTAAGCAAATCTGATTCTCAATGTCCCTGATATGCAAATGCTACATCTCTTCATCTCACATCCCATTGGTTAATAGGCCTCACCTACATTCAGTGTGACAGGAGGAGTTGGGACACTTTAAAATATAGTCTCTGATTAAGAACTGCTTCCCCCAAAATGATTGCATTTTGGGAGGAAATGCACAAATTTTATGTTCAATTGATGAGTATTCACAGTCTTTGCTGTAGCCATCAGATTTTTTTCATTTTTGTAAGTTCAATCGTATCCCATAATTGTACCATATATAGGATGTTCTCTTCATAAATAATCACTTTTTCTCTAGTATGAGTTATTCTTCATTATCTAGTTATCTTGGTAATTTTTCCTTTTGCAATTTTGAAGTGAGTTTTATTCTGAATCTTTATTCCCAGTGATCTGGGTCACTCTCATTCCTGCTCTTAATTCCTTCTTGCTCTGAATCTTCTCATTTATTTATATTAAAGGATTGAAAAGTATCCTGATTGTTCTGAGTAGATGACATAGATTTCACCTACCTTGTGTGTAGGCATGTTTCCTCGTGGGCTTCTTTCTTGATGGCAAGGCTGATGTCTTTGGACATGGGTGGGCTTAGCACCAGCAGCTCACTCTAGGCTCCATGGAATTAGAATGGAAGAATCAGTAGATTTAGACTGTGAAGGCCACTGGTGCCAGAGTAAGAAAAACTTTACTCTGGGCCACCATTGCACTTAAGAAGTCTTGATTATCCCAGAGAGTTCATATTTGGAGATGATTTTCTAGAGAGTTTGCCACTCTGTGAACAGGACCAGAAAAGGGAGAGTGGATTCAACTGGCCAAGCATTCCACAGATAAATCTTGGAGGAATCTGCCATTTTTGCAACTGCCTTTTACCCTTGTAGCCTCCTTCTTTACCAACACCCTGTCTAGACTTGAATTCACAAGCTAACTTCATGAGCACTGCAGTTTCTCTTGACCAGTGAACCAGTTTCACCATTCCCCTTCACCTGTTATTGTGCTTTCATTCATACATCCTAATAGACTGACATCTCTACTAATAAAACCTACACCCCCATACTTTTGCCATGATGTGGTCATTGTTTTGCATACTTTCAAACTATCATTTTTATGACAACTTCTGAGGGGAAAAAAATCTCAGCTTCCATTGCAAGTAAAATTTTAAAATACATATAAATATCCTCTGGAGAACATCAAATTTTATGAGAAAGGAAGGCTGTAAAAAATCCGTGGTTAATAGCATTCTAAAAGAAACTTGCACAGCTTTGGGATAAAATTACTTCTCCATTTACATAGCCTGACTCCATACATTCATTTCTTTGGTCTTTACTTCAGTGAATACTGAGAGTTTATAATAGTCCATAGGCTGCGCCAGGTAGCAGAGCAATTACCGTGTATGAAATGGTCTTCTGGTCCCTGTCCTCAAGGAACTTAGTATTTATGGGTGAAATTAGCATTTAAAACTTGATATTTGAATTTATGTTTGCACCGTTAGAAGAAGTTCAGGCTAGTAAGCACATAAAAAGGCACTGCAAAGCAGACTTTGTATGTCATGTAAGGACTACAAATAAAATTACCTGAGAGATGAGGTTGAAGTAGCCGTATGAAGACATGAGGGGGATTATCTGTATTGGTTAGTTTTCTCATCACTGAGGCAAAATCCCCAACACTCACAATTTAAAGGAGGAGAAACTTATTTTGGCTTACAGTTTTAATGGCTTCACTCCATGGTCAGTGGCTCCCACACTGAAACCACATGGTAGAAGGAAAACTATTCATGTCATGGCAGCCAGGAAACAGAGAACAAAGAGGAGTCAGGGATGAAAAAATGCCTTTCCAAATCATACTCCCAGCGGACTGCCCCTTCTGTCTAAAGTCCACCTCCAAATGTGAGACTCTGGGGAGACAGTTTATATCTAATGCATAACAAAGGAGTCTGAATGAGTGCTCCAAATAGACAAGTCGCATGTCAGAGCTGCAGATGGGGCTTCCACTGCCCATGTAAATAACTTCACACACATGCATTGATTTTGGTTGGAATACTCTCCCATCCACTCTCCATCTACTCAGTGTGGTAGACCCTCAACTCCAGCATTTATCTACTCTTGGAAGAGCTAATGGAAAGGTCTCTCACAGATCTATCATTTCCCTCCATATGTGCTTTATATGTTCTTCAGTTATACAAATAGGCACACTCTGCAAGTGTTTCATTCTCTCTCTATGTATCTACCACCAATCCTTTTACTCACACTTATGCCCCCTGCAACAACATAGTGACTAGCAAGCAATTAATATGTATTGAATGTGATTAGAATGATGAATGACTGATGTGGCATAATTGTAACACTGTGTTAATTGGCCTCCATTACATATACATTGGTGTGACTTAAATAAAACTGGATTTATAAGGGATGATTTACATATTTACTTCTAAAAAATGTTAGGATAAGCACTTATAAGATTTAAGACCATGTAGAAGTTCCAAAACAGCTGCCACCTACATATAATAAAACACCATAACAACTGTCAACTTTGCATTTAAATTCTGAGCAGTAGTAGCAGAAACCAGGAAAGTCTTTATCAGGATTTAACTTTCATAATGCCAGCTTTACCTCTCCTGTTTACCTTCCCCTACAGGTTAAGTAGATGTCTGAGAAAGAGTAAATTCCCTCAGGATGTATACACATCTCCTGTTCATGATGTAAATTTGTTTAAATGGGATCAAGGAAGCAGATCATGAGAGTTGGGACTTTACCAATCAATTCAGACTAAAATACAGGTTCTTCTCACTATATGTCAGCAATTTTTATCAATAGGTAAGAATTGGTTTTGCTACAGTGTAGATCCACCATGTTAAGATGGTCCATAGCAAATGTAAGTTTGGCATAAGTGAAGCAAGATATGTGAGTGACTGCAGGAAAGTAACAGTTATGATCTATAGCACACAGTCAACAGAGAGCAAACAAAGGTTGTATATTTACTAGAAAGTCCACGTACACTGACTCTTAGATATGTAAGACAGCACAAGTACAGTCAGACCAGGAACCAATTCAGCCCAAAAAGTCACACTGCACTGAAGGGCAACCAAGTGAATAATTCTGTAACTACAAATGACTTAATAGACACCAGGAGACCCTGATCTACTCTAGCAACACCTACTTTGTAATTATTGCTCACTCGTTTACCCTTTGAAGCTGTATCTTGACACGAGAAATGCTGAGAACCACACGATTTGCCCATAGCTAGTCTAAGATATGCACTCTTTGGCTAATTTTATCTTTGGATAGATAAAGTGTATCTTTGAATGTCTGGTCCTTTAATCACAACACTAAATAATTACAAAAGTTACACAACTGAAAACAATCTTTATTATTAGGGTGACCCTGAAACAGCCCCGTTTTACATCCATTGTCCCAGAGCTGGCACAGTTTGTCATCCATCCTACAGTCCTCTTTTGATAACAAAGCATTAAAATAAACTGCAGTGATTTTGGAAATGTCTGCTTTATATTGCTAGCTTCTGACAGGGTCTTGTCTACAGGATGGAGTGGGCAGCACTTTAGTTGGTAAAATCTGATAGATGACAAGTGATAGTTCAGCCTGCTTTTCTTTATGCTTGCAAAACGCATACTGCCAGCACCTTGCTGTCGTGGACCACGTGTGCCCACTGATGGAGAGGGAGCTGAACAAAGGTGACAAAGATAACAGGTCCTCTGCTCTCAGGCAGTGGCAAGGAAGTACTTGGTGCTGCTGCCCCTGCTGGTCACTGTGTCAGCAGCCACCCGTGCTGTGATCCAGAAAATGTGAGAGATGCAAAGAAGAAGCAAGGTCACCAGTCAGCAAGGAGCTGTCAAGCATCAGAAAGCACAGGTTTAGAAGGTATGAAATTGACTGTCCCATCACAGATCACAGAAAAAGTAGTCCAAGTTATCTTAAAAGGTGCCTATGTAACAAAACATTAAATATTGAATTTCTATGTCTTATGAAACTTGTTGATACAGAAGCAAATGGTCCACATTTGCTGTACATTCACCATCTACCTGACACCTGAAGACACATTCTCAAGAAGCATCAGCATCTACTTCAAAAGTTAGTAACTGATTTTAAGACGTCAGTTTAACAAGTACAGCTGCCAACATTTCGCTTACAAGGCCGAGAAGCCTAACTTTTTTTTTTTTTTTTTTGGTACCGAGGATCGAACTCATGACCTTGTGCTTACCAGACAAGCACTTGAACCACTGGGCTAAATTCCCAACCCTGAGAAGTATAACTTTCCATTTGGATCAATGAGGTGTTTTTGTTTTTGTTTTTGTTTTCCCCCCTTCTAAACTAATTTTACTTTTGACACCCATTTTGGTTTTTTTTGTTTGTTTGTTTTTCAGCACTGGGGATTGAACTCACAAACTTGCGCTTGCCAGGCAGGCACTTAGGCCACTGAGCTAGATCCCCAGCCCTTGTCTTTTTGAGACAGGGTCTCACTATACCATTCAGGCTGGCCTTGAGCTCACTTTGTAGCCCAGGCTGGTCTCAAACTCACAACAATCCTCCTGTCTCAGCCTCCCGAGTGCTGGGATTACACCACGTGTGAGCCACCACGCCCGGCTTGACACCAATTTTTCTGTCAGTGTACATGAAAGACAAAATGAGAACTAGTAAAGCTATTGACTCCATTAGCACGAGTTAGATGGTGTCCATTTTACATTAGTGTCATGAGATTCTAAATAGAAAACCCATTAATTATGATAATGGCTTTTAAATCTAATTCATATAATGAAAGTAAAACTTTTGGAAGTTCATCCAATCATAGTAAAACATTTACTATCATAGTAAATGTTATTATAAGTTTGGATAAAAAGTTTAATTTTGAAGCTAAAGCTACTTCTATTCATAGTAATGATATGTTAGAAATTTTTGGCAGAGTGCAATACTGTAGTAAAAACAATGTTCTAACAAAATTAAGAAACCTGTAGAGCCGAACTGTAGTTGGCATTGGTTGCAGTGCACATACTACTCATGAAGTATGTCTAAGCAAGCCTGTCAAAATAAAAGCTGCATTTAAAATAAATACATTTTAAATGTTTGCAATAACATTTACATTGAAAAGTTTGAAGTTTCAGCTTGATAGTACATGTTATCTCTCTTTGCTGTCCGCCATGGACTGAATAATTCTGTCCCTGGGTCCTGCTGTCTTCCTGGGTATCTTCCCAAAAGTGTTAAAGTCATTATATTAAAATGATAATGCCCACCCACATTTACAGCAGCACAATTCACAATAGCTAAACTATAGAGGTGGCTTTTACTCCCATCAGCAGATGAATGGGTAAAGACAATGTAGTTTATATGCACAATGGAATACCACTCAGCCATAAAAAGATAAATTTGAAACATTTGTAGGAAAATGAATGGATCTAGAGAACATGATACTAAGTAAAATAAAATCAAACACAGGAGGTTAAATAGTGTATA
>RJWT010028479.1:0-15208 GCA_004365215.1 Cuniculus paca | reverse complement strand
TCTGGTGTCTATTGAGGGCCTTTAGATAGACCCTCTGTAGAATATCTCTGACTGCTGATCAGCAACTATGACCCCTTTCAGCCTGAAGAAGCCAGATTGATCATCGCCCATTTCTCTCTCACGGCAGTCCGGGATACTTCTTCAGAGCAGGGAATGTTACAGGCAGCTGAGTTAGTTAGAAATATTATAGGCAGTCAGATAGGGCCAGACCCTCAAGAAAGCCAACACAGAGGACCAGATGTCTTGTGACCTTAAGGAGACAGACACCTCCCACTATAAGCCAGATCTGAAGACAAGGCAAAACAAATACAACCACGCCCTAAGTAGAAACATCAGGGATTGACATTCTAAATAGGTATGGATCACCTTGACCATCCCAATCCCCTATAGGAAGAGTCTCTGATCCTTAAGAATGCTCACTTTCTACAAGACTTGCTTCCCTATTCATTCCTGATTTGCTCAATTTTACCTGAACAATTAATCTTATTGGTTGACCATAGTTCTGTCCCACCTCATGCCAGTTTGCCTTGTGAGTTCCCAAGTTTTCCCCATCTTGGACCCACCTCACCTCGTGGTTTTACTCTATAAAAATCCCTAGAAAAGCCAGAATCTTTGGCAACCCACTCAGGACCCATTCTGTCTCTCTCTCAGACAGAAGCTTCCTTTCTCTCAATAAATATATCCTGCTCATAAAAAAAAAAAAAAGAATTGGAATAAATGTTGCGAGCTATTCCTCCAGCAAAGGACTTATATCTAGAATATAGAAAGAACTCAAAAAAAAACAGACTTCCTAAAATAAAATACCCAGTCAAAAATGGGCAACTGAAATGCATAGACGCTTTGTAAGAATAAGTGCAAATGGACAATAAATGCATAAATAGGTCCAAAATCACTGCTCACTAGAGAAATGCAAATCAAATCAACACTGAGATTCCAGAAAGAATGGCTATCATCAAGAAATCAAATAATAAATGCTGGTGGTTGCAGAAAAAAAGAAACACATCTACACTGCTAGTGGTAATATAAACTAATATGGCCACTATAGAAATCAGTACAGAGATTCCTCAAAAAACTAAAACTAGAAGTTCCATTTGACATCAGTATCCCTTTCTAAATATCTTCCTGAAAGAGTTAAAGACATGATATTACAATGTTACATGTATGTCCTTGTTTATAGCAACATAACTTATAATAGCTAAATATTAGAAGCAGCCTATATGTTCATCAAGAGGCGAATATATAAAGAAAATGTGGTATTTATACACAATGGAGTACTGCTCCAAAACAAGGAAAGATAAACTGGAGTCATTTGTAGGAAAATGGATATGCTTTGAAACCATATTGTTAAATGAAATAAATTAGACACGCAAGTTTAAATATCACATGGTTTCTTTTATATGAGACACACAAAATATTAATAAAGAGCAAACTAAAAGATAGATAAGAGGAAATATGAAGATAGATCTTTTGCAAATGGTAAAGTAGCCAAGAAAGGAAGGGAGGGAAGAGAGAAGGGATAGGAATGGATGAGAAAATAAGATGTGATGCACATGTACCAACTTCCCACAAGAAATGTAATCATTATGTACTGCAAACACACACTAATAAAACTAAATTTTTAATTTAAAAAAAGCAACAAACATAGGATTTGTTTACAATTCCAACTTCCATTCCCCAAAAGTTTGATGCAGAGATTATGAGGTAGGGTCCAAGAACAAACATTTTAGCAAGAATGTAAGATAACTTTACTGTCATAGATGCAAGACCATAGTTTTATAATATTAATGTCCTACAAAACAAATCAACAGTGGAATAGTAGTTACAGGAGAAGATGTGGCCAAGGTGGTACTGGGAAGGAGCTTAAGGAGACTGAAAGTGCAGGTGTCTTGGGTAAGTTCTCCTTGTGATAATGTATCGGGATAATACGTTTATGATTTACATCTTTATATGTACATTTTTCTCCAACAAAAAAGTAAAACTCAAAAGACAAATAAAATCAGTGCCCTACTCAGTGAATCTCATCTCTGATTGAACATTAAACTCACTCAGGGAGTACTTAATAAACACTGGCCAAAGTCATTCCTATACATACTGAGCAAGCTAATCCAGTAACATAGACTGACATGTTTTTTCCACAATATCAAAATTTATTGAATAATGATAAATTCACAAGCTACATTAATTTCATCAGCCTCATCTGGCCAAGCACTCAAGATTCACTGGATAGCCGGCAAGCCAGGCAATCACAGATTCTTTTTATTTTAATCTCAGTTACTAATATTTATAAAACCCAAGTCACACATCACACTTCATATGATAATATATAGGTTATAGCTAAAAAGGATTAACAATGTGTTATGGTTTATATCTAGATGGCCCCCAAGAGCTTCATGCTCTCAAAGGCAGGATTTTTGGAAGGTGATTGTATTATGGGGGCTTATAGCTGACTTGCTGTTAGGAGATGAGGCCTGGTAGGAAGAGGTGGGTGTCTAGGGACATGGCCTGGAAGCATTTATCTTGCTCCCTGGCTCCTCCATTCTTTTATTCCTGTCCACCATGCCCCAAGCAGCTCTCCTCTCCCATGACCCTTTGCCATGTCATCCTGCCTTGGAGTCAACCAAACTATGGACTGAAATGTGAGCCAAAATAAACCTCTCCTTCCTTAAGTTGTGTCAGGAATTGCATCCCAGAGATGAGAAAGTGACTAAGACACAGGATTCAAAGAAGCAGGATTGAAAGTCAGGTCAAAGAGCTCACAGAGTTACGGAAAGCTGCCTCTTGTGGCCAGTAAGATTACAGACCAGGCAGAGCTTCTTGGAGACAAAAGTTTATTGGAAGCAGCAAAGCTGGTTCAAAGCCCAGAACAGCAGACAATTCACAAAGGCCACATCAAGGAGAGCTCGAGCTGAGCCGAAAGCGGGGGACAGAGAGTTGGAATTTGTTGCCTGTGGATCTCATGACATGTTCGCCAGGTGGTCTGATGAGATGGCAGGTCAGTGGGTGTGACGGTTTGTATATAGATGGCCCCCCCAAGCCTCATGTAGTCATGGAAGTGGCTGAATCTAACATTTGTGATTGACTCCTTGTCTAGTGCTGGGATTGATGATATGAGTTCTGCACCCGCCCAGGGGTGGAGCCAACATACAATGTAAGGTCGGAATGGGGGCGTTTTCCTCTTGGCGTGGTTTGCTCTTGCCGCTTGCAGCCGCCATGAACGGCTCCCCTCCTTTGCTCTGGCTGCTGCCTTGAAGTGTTGCCCCAGTGCCATGCCACTCTGCCTTGGAGTCAGCTGATTATGGACTGAAATCCACAGAAACTGTAAGCTAAATAAACCTCTCCTTTCTTCACTTTGGGCATCAGGTATTTTGTCCCAGCAAAAAAAAAAAAGTAACCAAAACACTGGGTGTCATCACCTCAGTGTTGGTACCCCTCCTTTTATCTAATCCAGTTGAGGGGGTTACATCACTGTTTGGTCTGGTATGTCCAAAAAGCTCACAGGTCTGGTTTTCTCTAAACAGTGTACGTCATGTGTTCATGCGCCCCTTGGTTTACAGGTGGTAGTCTTTTCATCACCATGGCTAACATCAGTTTGTGCCTTCTGAGTGTGCCATGCCTCTGGAAGTTTTGTTTGTCTTGTTTTCGTCAGTTTGGTGGGTTGCTTGGGGGCTTCTGTTTTTGTTTTTTTCTAAGTTAGGTATGTCCAACATCTAGTGGTTACCTGTTTGAACAGACAAGTTACCAAGTCATTCTTCCTCAACATCTGCACTTACAATGGAGAAAACTACACCTTTATAAAACAGAGCATGCCATAGCCTAAAGTTACTTCTCTGTACAACATGGGGCACTCACAGCGGGGCACATCCTCCCCTTCACATCACAAGAATGACAACTGCAGAAAAGACTAAACTTCAAAATTTTAAGTACAGTTTCTTCTGAATGTACATGGCCTTAGACATACCATAAAGTTGAAAATTCCTACATCAAACCCTCGTGGGTCAGAGACTGTCTATAGTTTAGAAGTTCCTCGGGCACTGCAGTCCTTTGCAGCCAGAGATGAGGGCCAGTGCCTCATAGCTTGCTAAAACACCAAAGATTGGCCCCCCTAGCAGAATTTCTGATTCAAAAGATTTAGGGTGGGACCTGAGACTTTACATTTCTAAGATTTCTCAGGTAACACTGATGCTAACTGATCCTCAGAATGCAAACTACATTGCATTGAGAGCCACTGACCTTTGTTTACTTCCCTTAAGCATATAGCACCTAGCCCTACTGTTCTAATTTCCCTAGCATTCATTATCAAGAGAAAGTTAATACTCCTCAGATATTTAAAAATCTATTACCCAGGGATAACTAGAATATGCCTGCAATTAAGAGATGCAGGTAGATTTGACATCAAAACTTTTGGTCTGGAGTCAGACATGGTGGCATACACCTACCTGTAATCCCAGTACTATGCAGGCTGAGACAGGAAGATTGCCACAAGTTCCAGGCCAACCTGGACTATATAGGGAGTTCAAGGACAGCCTGAACTACATAGTAAAACCCTATCTCTCAAAAGAAAAAAGCCACACTTTTCATCAAAGTAACAAAGAGCCTTTCATTTAAATATTCATACATCAAAAAGCAGTCCATTGACCTTTGTTTACTTCCCCTAATCATATAGCACCTAGCCCTACTCTGAGCCCCTGAAATATACTAGAGCTGCCTGTCGATCTGCTTTCATGTTCTCAAAGTAGAAAAGAATGCCTGAGTCGCTGACTGCTGACTGTTGATTACAATGTGGCTTCAAGAGTAATTTTTAAAATTCTATAACTGTATATAGCATAGTGCACAAGAGGAAACTGAAGGTTCTTGGAAAAGGAGTGTGGTGTTTCAAAAAAGGGTACACACACTTTGGTGCAAATTGAAGGGATTTTTCTTATACATTGTTAGATGCTCTCAACCCATTTGTCCTCCAGTGAGAACTTACCAGAGAAAGAAATTCCATTGTGAGAAACCTAATGACAATCATAAAGACCACTTTACAGTTATAGCCTCAGCTAATACTATGTAGAACAATCCTCAGTGGTATCATAAGCATCGCCCTCGGATCATCACTCAAAACTGATTTACTCCTAAGGACTTTGCTCTGCACATTTTCATTCCCCCATGCCCTTTTCTTGTTCGCATTACTTAAATTCTACTGGGAAGAAAGGCCTCAATATTGTATTGTAGAGCTCACGTAAAACATCTAGGCTATTGCATCTGTCAGCTCTCAAAGCAGGTAAAATAATTGAAGTCCATTTGTAAAACTTTCCATAGCTTACTAGCAAGAATATAAATTGACAACTTCAACAAAAACAAAGATATTCTTATGAAATTATATTCACTGTGAATTTTCTCATATTTCTAAAGACTTCTATAAAACAGAAAGCTTTAGTTTAGTGTCAAGTAATGCTATGGCAATAAAATAAATCACCTACTGCTTTCAATGGCTATGAGCTTACCTTTAGGAAAATACCTGCAGCACCTGTACCTTGCTTCTCACTATCTCTTTCAAAAGAATTAATGATACATGAAATCCTACATGTCCTATACCCAATTTTATTAAATAATTGATATTTTAGGCAGAGTTCAACCCAGCAACATATAAAAAGAGTAAAATAGCATGATACAGTTGAGTTTGTCTCAGAAATGAAGCATTTAATATTAGGAAAAAAGAAGAAACACAATCTGATCATCTCGATAAATGCATAAAAAACTTGATGAAAGTAAAATTTCATGCACATTAAAAACTTTCAGCATATTGGGACTAGAACAGAACTTCAGTGGATATGTGAAAAATATATAGTTACAACACAGTAGTGAAAATAAATTATTTTCTCCTAAAATCAGAATTAATGATGCCTTTCTCTTATCAGTCTTGTTCAACATTTCACTAGAAGTGCTTGGCAATGCTAGATAAAAAATTTTAAAAAGCATACAGAGTAGAAAAGAAAGTAAATTGCTGTTAGGAAAGACAACATAGGAACAATATAGTAGTACACAGGAAATACTAAGCAACCTAAACAAAAGCTATGACAAATAACAAGTGAACTGAGGAAGATAGCCAAATACAAGGGCAATACCCAGTAAACAATTGTATTGCTATATTCTTGAAATAAACAGTGAGAAATTAAAGTTAAAACTAATAACGACTGATAAAGGCACTTAAAATATTAAATACCTAAGGATAATTTTTAAATGTATGCAAGCCTTCACACTGAAAACAATAAACATAACTAAGACAAACAAGAAGACCTAAATAAATGAGACACATAAATTATAGGCATGGTCAAAAACTTCAGCATTGATCAGATGTCATTTCTCACCAAACTAGTCTACAGATTCTTTACAACAGCAATTGGAATCCCAGTGGGCAATATTGTAGAAACTGACAAGCTGATTCTAGAATTTACTTAAAAATGAAAAGTGCTAAAATAGTCAAAACAATTTTGAAAATGAAAAAAAGGGGCATATAATCTGATTTCAAGATTTAGTGCTGCTATAATCAAACTAAAGTATTACTGCCATTACATACACTTGTAGATCAACGGAACAGAGTAATGAATCCAAAAAAAAAACACTTATCCATATACAACCAATCTCTGTTCAATAACAAAGAGTGCTAGAACTACTGGACATCCATATGGTGACTAGGGAGTCTTGGCCCTTACTTCATTATTCACAAAAATCAATTTGAAATGGACCACAAACCTAAACACAAAAGTAAAGTATAAAATTTATAAAATAAAATATTCAAAATACATCCATCTATCCATCTGTGAAGGACTTCTATCCATAATATATTTTTTAAAACTCTTATAACTCACCAAAAAGAAGACCAATAATCTAGTTAAGAGAAACATATTTGAACAGAAATTTCACAAAAGTAGACATGGCCTGACAAAAAGCTTCTGCAAGACATTCCACATCTTCAGTCATAAAGGAAGTGCAGTTAAACACCACAAACCACTATCGGTCCACTCAACTGGCTAAAATTTAAAATACTGACAATATCAAGTGTTAAAATGTACAGCAATTGGAACTAACAGATATTACTGGCAGAAATGTATACCAACATAGCTATTTTGATGAACTGTTGGATAGTTTCTTAGAAAATTAAACATACACTTCCCATGTGACTCAGAAATTCCTCTCAAGTATCTTTTTTTAAAAAGTATATATTTCTCATTTATAATATTAAAAATTATACACAGATATTTATAGCAGTTTTACTGATAGTAATAGCCAAAAACTGAAAACAATCTAAATGCAATTCTTCAAAAACTACTGTTCTGTGCAACAACAGAGATGAATCTCTAATACATTATGCTGGGAAGGAAAAGACCAACACAAGAGTACCAATTTCATAATCCCATTCATTCGAGATTGTAGGAAAGCCAGGTGTGGTGGCACACGCCTGTAATCCCAGCTAGGAGGATCGCCATGAATTCAAGGCTGGCCTGAACTACATAGCAAATCTCTGTTTCAAAAAAAAAAAACAAAAAAAAAATCGTAGGACAGACAAATTATTCTGTAATGATAAAAAGATCAATGGTTGCCTAGAACAGGGATTTGAGGATGAGAATTGATGGAAAGAAGAACAGAATGACATTTGGAACAGAAATGGTCCATATTTTTATTATGTATGTATTTATCAAAGTTCATAAAAAGATTTTATTGTATGTAAATTACACATCAATAAAGGTAATTTTGGTCACAAGTTAACATTTTTTACATATCTAAATACATTTTGACACTGTTGGTATAATTAAAAAAGAAACAATGAAGTTTCATGTAATAATACCTAGCATTTATTTTTTGCTCTCTGCCAGAATCTGTTCTCAGCATTTTAAAAGGATTTTTTTCATTTAATTTTCCCATAAAACCAATGACTGAAGCTTTATTTCTTTTCCCACTTTACAGATGAGGAAAATGAGACTTAGAAATGTTGACAGTTAATAAGTGGCATGGTTGGCCTGAAAAGTCAGATCCATCTATCTTCAGAGTAGCCCATCCTTTCAGCACTGCACCATGCTTTCTCCCAAAGGACAAGGACACTGTGCCCAGAGCAAAATGGAATATTCTTAACAAGATGGCAATGGAGAGGAAAATAAGCATGTTTGTCACCTGGATGGAATGAGAACATAATAATAAATCATCAAGGAGCTTTTCAGGGACCACTAATGTCAACGGACCATCAAATCTAAACTGATGGAGCAGCAAATGTAATTATTGCACCAAGAAGATTCCAGTTTAAGATACTGGTTAATCTCAAGAGCTACAAAGGTCCTTGTTATTATTCGCATTTGTGAAAGGAAATTAACTGACAAAGGAAGATACTTGGAAAACTAAAATTATGCTATCTTCTCACACTTATCTTATTTACCAGAATAATTATGCTCCTGGATACCATATTTTACAAGTGAATTCTTTCACATGTTCAAGAAAAGACAGCATTATACTAAATACATAAAAAGGAAATGGAAAACAATCTAATTAATTCTAGAGAGGCAAATATAGTCTGAAAACCAAAACTGCACAAACAGAATACACACCAGAAAAAAAAAATTGGGAGAAGGGGGAAGGCAAGCAAAAAGGAAGGAAAGGCATAGAAAGAAAGCTTTAGAAAATTGTAGGTAAGAATGAAAGTGAAATTAGCAATAAAATATTAGCAAATACAATCCAAAAAATAGTCATTTAAGATAAGCAGACAGAAGTAAACCAGGGAATCAAGAATAGCCTAATAATGATAAATTTACTAATATAATATGTTATAATGAAAAAGCTAAGCAAGAAGATCTGCAAGCCTCTGTTTAATCATTTGCTCTGAATTGTCATTTGTTTATCCTGATACATGAAGGAAGTTATTGAAATTTCTTCTTTGAATAAAAAAGGCCAACAACTTTTACAAAACAAAAGCAAGGGAAAACCTAAATACACCTTCTAGTTTCACTTGCTTTTAGTTACTTGCTTTCAGTGGACTTTAAAAATCACTAATTATGGAGGTCACAGAGCTGACCAATATAGTACTAGTCTCCCACTAACTGCTTCGAGTAGCACTTCTGATGTGCAGGTTATGATGATAACAGTTTCTTATATTACTTTTCAGGGACTTGAAGTCCACTTTTGTTGAAATGAATGGTCCTACCATGGGCCAGCACAGGAGTCCAGTGAGTAACCATTTTGACATCAGAGGGTCGAAAACTCCATCCTCACATTATGATATTGCTGTCATTTTCTGAACGTGTATTTATGAAGAGTCATGAAGTTTGATTATGTGTGTACAGATCACTGGTTACTTCACTTACAACCACCTATGGGGGTCCCCAATTCTCTGCTATGGACCAGTACTAGTCCATGGACTATTAGGAACCAGGCCACACAGCAGGAGGTGAGCAGCAGATAAGAGAGTGAAGTTGCATCTGTATTTACAGCTGCTCTCTGTCACTCTCATTACCACCTGAGCTCCACCACCTGTCAGATCAGAGGCAGCTTTACATTCTCCTACAAGCATATTATAGTCAGGGTTTTGCAAGGGAATAGATGTAATATGGTACACATAATTTATAGGATTATCTTATGTTATTTACCCAAAAAGTCAAATATATAAGAGTGCAAGAAATCTGTCCACATGCTAAAGACCCAAAGAATCCAGTCTAGGGCCTGAATCCCATGACGATGTCCAGCACAAGTCCAACTGAAAGCCTGGTGGCCACAGCAATCTCTCATGCAAGTCAAGGATCTGCACCAGGAAGACCCAAAGACCAGTGGTGGAACCTAGAAAGTCTCCACCAGCAGAGTAAAGGATCTGTGCCAGAAGACTGAGTAATCTGCACTGCAGTCAGAAAACAATGCTCAAGGCAAAGACGAGAGCTCCCACAAAGAGAACAGTGGCCATCCCCAGCAACTACAAGAAGAGCTGAGGTCATATTAGGAAAACCAACCATGGGAAGCTTCTCCAGGAAAATCAACAGTATTTAATTTCCCCTCCTGTTCTCCTTTACTGTCATTTTGGCAAAAATCCTTAGGTGGATCTTCCATGCCCAGAACTATGCTAACTCAGTTCTGCTGGTTGTTGCCACTTAAATTGGCTATTAATTAATCCACCACAAAGCATGAGCTCTACTGTGATTTTGAATGTGAAGGATCTACATTCTTGCTTCTTATGAGAATCTAATACTCAATGATCTGAGGTGCAGCTAAGGCAATGATGCCAGCCCTGGGGAGCAGCTGCAAATACAGATTACATTAGTAGAGAAGTTTGCACAGAGATCATATTAAACAAACTGCTTGCAGACTCATATCAAAACTCTATCAGTGAGAGGCAAATGAAAATTAAGCTGGATCTGCTGGTAGGCTTCATAGTGACAAGTGAGTTGATGCATTTCAACTGTACAACAGCATCTGGTGGCAGGCTTTAACTCACACTCTGACAATTATGTTAGTCATTGTGTCACCTACCCATTGTTTTACTTACCACTTCCACCCATGCCTCTTTACCACACTGCATACTTGTCTCAGTCACAGATTCAGCAAACCCACAAGCTAACCCTAGCCAAAATGATGGGAAAAAAACAAATATCACCAGAGAGAGTCTTTGCAACAGCTGACAGACCCAATGATGAGACTTCAGAAGTCTCTAAGACTAACAAAAGAAACTGCATTTAAAAGAAAGTACCAAGAACCCTACTTAAATTATAAGTTCATTCATTCACGTTCTCCAAGTCTGCTTTATATAGCATGTGACTATTCAACAAAGCCATTAAACCTTTAAAATTCCTTTGCATTATGGGACACACTGCATTTAAAAAGAACCCTTTGAGATTTCTGGGAAGATGTCAGAGTTCTGAGGAACAGAGAAAGAACCTCTCCAAGATTTGATGTTCAGACACTGGGATACAGCAATCTGAAGAAGAGAAGGAAGAAAGTAGATCCCTGGGACCTAGGAATGATCTGAAATGAGGATTGAAGGAGAGTGAAGAGAGAGCCTTCAGTGAAGAAGAAGGTGATGGCAAGCTGCACTTTCTGCCTAAGCCCTGACTCACTGCATGGGAGGGCCAACTCAAACTTGCAGACACACATGACCCTAGAGGCCTCAACAGAAAAACACACCAGTGGAATAGAGCAGTAGATGCAGTGAACAGCAGTGGCTACTGAGTTATTCTGGTTCAGATGTCTCCCAGGAGAGGGCAGTTGTCCAGTAGCCATTTTGCAAAGGGACCAACTCAGCTCAGAACTCAGAAAAGCTGTGGGCCAGCTCCATTTAGCAGCTCCCAATGCCATGAATTCAAGTCAGCAGGAGATCAAGGAGCTGAGTTTAAACCAGCAGGAGGAACATACAGTGTTACTGGCTGAAAAACTCTGGTTCCACCCTTGCAGCCAGAAACCAGCCTGAACTTCAGTGCACCCGAAGGGGCAGACTTTCTGGGATTATCCACTACCATGCCATAAAGTTACAGATGGCCTGCTGGAATTAATCAACTCAGATCTAGATTCTGTCTGCCTATGTTGTCTACCAGTGACAGCAGAGATATGCCCTGAAGTAGACACTTTTTTCTTGTTTTCTTTTTTTCTTTTCTTGGTTTTGTTTTTGTTTTGTTGTGTTGTGTTTTGTTTTTTCTTATTTATTGTTGGGTTTTTATGAGTATGAACATGATTTCTAGTTCTGTTTTTTTGTTGTTATGTTCTGTTCTTGTTTTTATTACTTCCTTCTCTCTTTCCCCCCTGTCTTCTGCACCAGTTTCCCAAAGTTCAAATAATGTTCCTTTGTCCTCCAGCCTTGCTGTTACTCTCTTCCTTGTCTACTATTTCTCTATTTTTCCCCTTAACCCCTTTTAAATTTTCTCGCCTAAAGTAAAATCAACATATTGAGGGCTTATTTACTGTATACAATTGTCCAATTCATTTTAGATTTTGTTATATAACAAGAAATCTATTTTATATGATTAAAGGTGACAAATTAACAGTTACCCCAGTTTGTCATTTTCTAAGCTGTGTTTGATGCTATTGCTTTTGTTGATTGTACCACTTTAGCCAAGGTGACATTGTTGTTCTAATCAGTTGTTCTTCTTGTCTTCTAATCAGTGTTCTTCTCTGTTAATCCAAGACCAAGATTGCCTAAGCATCATAAAAAATGATAGGCCAGTGCCAAAGAACTGGGAGCTGGTCATAATAAGCAACAACTTCTCATCCTGAATAAATTGAGGAGTCAGGGTGTTGCAACAGATTCAAAACCCAAAAACCACATACACTGGAAAACATCTCTGAGAAGTTGACATTTCCTAGGGGTCCTCAAAACTAGCAATAACACTACCTGCCATAAGCAATTTATAAGCATCACCCCAAGAATTAAACTTAAAAAAATAGAAAATGAGAGGACACTTGAGCAAGATGCAACCCCAGACTTCCAGCTCACCAAAGGCAAACCCAGGGAGAAATCAGGTGAAACAATTTGAAAGTCACCCACCTGGTCTCTCTGAAGTGGTAACAGTAGAACTAACAAAGCAGATAAAGAAGGCTCTAGAAAAAATCAAATTAGAAATAATTTCTCAGATAACTACAGATGGTGACCATAATGAAAGACACACTTACTGACTCTAGAGCAGAAACAGATTTTTAAAAAAAATAGAGATGCTTAGGAAAATGATGGAAACCATAAATGCCCAATGCAAGAAAGAAATGGAATCCAAGAAATGGATTCAAACACACATCCAGGAGATTAAAAATTTCATTCAGAGTATACACTGAGAATGACCAAATGTAAGGACAAAATCTCAGATATACAAAACAGGATTGTGGTTAGTGATCACGAAAAGAATGATTTCTTGAAAATGGCAAGGGACCATGAAAAATCAGCTGCAAAATGATGCAAAGAAAAATAATATAAGATTGATCAGAGTCAATGAAAAAAGCAGTAGATAGCACAAAAGACATAAAAAACCTGTTTGCAGAAGTTACTGCAGAAAACTTCTCAAGCAGGGAAAAACAATTTGACATACAGATAATGAGGTATATACGACTCCAATTAACCATGATCAAAAAAAAAAAAAACTACACCAAGGCATATAACAATCAAAATTCCAGAAATTCAACACAAAAACAGAATATGAAAAGCTGTCAGAAGGGAGCCAGACCCAAGCCCTTCCCTGTGAGTCAGTGCCATTCGCAGACTGCAGGGCAAGAGAACAAGGCCCCACCAGGAAGCAAGCCCCTCCCTCCGTGAACAAGCATCATGCACAGGCTGCTACCAGAATGGGAATAGCCAGACTCCAGCCCTTTCTGGCATGCAGGCTGACAAACAAGAAGTACCAATCCCCCCCACCATAAGCACCTGGCTAATTCGAGAAACATGGGCTGTGATGATAGCTATCAAGGTGAAATGCAGTTTGATGCCTGTGGTGCTTTTGGTGTTTCACTGGCCTTGCAGGTGTTGGGCCAGTGATCTGATCATCTGTTCAGAGGATAATGGTACACAGTGAGGCATCTAGGGGGGATCTCCTTCTGAGGGTGGTAGCCATTGTTGATTCCCTATGGCCTTGTTTTGAAGTCCTATATTGTTTATTGTTTTGTTAGGTTGGGTTTTATTCTCTTTTGTTTGATTATGTAATATCCAGTGGCATGAGCAGCTATTTCAAAGATAGCAAGATATATTATGGTAGCCATTTTGGATTTACTATTGTCTTGTTTTGAAGTCCTTTATTGTATTCATTTTGTTTTTATTGTTTCTATTCTATTCTGTTCTGTTTGATTTTTACTACATCGGAAGGTATCTGCAGCTATTTGGAAGACAACAAAAGGCATTATGGTAACTATTGTTGGTGTTGTAATGTTATCAAGTCCTGTATCACTTACATTGATTTGTTTTGATTGATTTTATTCTGTTTTATTTTCCTTTGTTTTATCATCTTTAAAATAAAATAAAATTTTAAAAAGCTATTAGAAAGGAAGATAGCAGAGTGGTGAGCAACATAAAAAGAGCCCCTCCAAGATTTCATGTCCAAACACTGGAATAGAGCAACATGAGGAAGACAAGGAGAGAAGTGGGTTCTTAGGGTCCAGGAAGGAACTGAAGCAAGAATTGAAGCAGAAAGCCCACAGGGAGCACAATCAGAGAAACTTCAACAAAGAAGGAGGAGGAGGAAGCAGGTGGCACTTTCTCCCTGAGCTGAGACTCAGGGAGAAAGTGTGTGAGGGCTTGCTTGAACTACAGATGCCCAGTGACTGCTGGTGAACCCCGTGGCCTCCAAGAAGAAACATACCAGTGGAGCAGAGTGATGGATTGTAGAGAACTGTGGTAGCTGGTAAGTTGTTCTTCTTGAGACTTCCCGTAAGAGAGGGCAATTGGCTGGGAGCCATCTTAGAAGCCAAATGAGCTCAGGACTCAAGTGTGGCTGCTGGTTCAACTTAGAGATTCCCAGCTGAGTTCAAAACCACAGGGACCACAGGCACTGCTGTGGGCTGGGCAGGTCTGGTTCCAGCCTCACAGCAGAAGGCCACCCTAAACTTCAGTAGAAACAAGTGTGTCAAGGTTTGCTGAGATTATCCACTGCCCCACCATGCTCCTGCTGCTGGCTTGCTGGGGTTGACTGACATAGATCTGTACTCTATCTGCCCATGTCATCTACAAGTGATAGGAGAGACACACCTTTAAATGGACAATTTTTTCTTTTTTCATTTTTTCTTTATTGTCCTTCTCTTTTGGGTCTATTTTGTTGTTGTTTTTTGGTCTTCACTTTTTTGTTCTTGTTTTTATGAACGTGAACACAATTTCTAGTGTTTTGTTGTTGATGTTCTGTTGTGATCTTGTTTTTATTTCTTCCTTCTCTCCCTGTCTTCTGCACCAGTTTCCCAAAATTTGCATGATCCCCCTCTGTCCTCTAGCCTTGCTTCTAATCTCTTCCTTTTATTTATCTACTTCTCTCCCAACCCCTTTTAAATTGTCTCCTTTAAGGAAAAAATAGCCTTACTGAGGGCATATTTACTGCATATAATTTTCTCATTCATTTTAGATTTTGTTATTGCTATGGTTTGTATCTCAATGTCCAGACCCAAAGTGTGGTCATGAGGACAGACTTCTAGAATTTGTGACTGATTCATGGTCCAATGCTGGGATTATGGGTGTGAGTGCTACATCAAAGTGGGTGTGGCCGACATACACTATAAGGGGCAGAAAAAGCCACTCTTG
>RJWT010028478.1:0-15213 GCA_004365215.1 Cuniculus paca | reverse complement strand
TTCCTTTCTGGCTTTGTATACACTGCCAAATTCCACTCTTTCTTGCTACCCTGGGAAGGTTACACTGACTTCTCTTGCAGAAAGACCCTTGAGCATGTGGAGGGAGATCCCAAGTGAGCAGCAAGCCACAGAGGGGAGTGAGGGACACCTGGGAGGGGTACAGGAACACTGGGCAATAAGCATGCTTTGCTGAGTCTCCACTTGGATCTGGGTTGAGTGTGTTGCATGAAGTACCCAGCTGCTCCACACCTCGCAGCTTCCTGGAGCAGGCCCGGCAGCCTCCTGCCGTGGTGGTGGTTGTGGGAAGGTAAGGTTTGCATGCAGAGACCCAGAGCACCTGGGAGAATGAGCAGGACACTCTGGCTGATGGCCAGGAAGAAGGCATTGGACAGGGCTTGCCCTCAGGAAGACGCACTGGAAAGCAGGCAAATCCTGTGATTTCCCAACACTGAATCTGGGCCTGCGGTTACTCATTAGACAGCAAAGGCAGCACTATCATTTATCAATAGTTATGTGAAGTGAGACCAGAAAGAGATTCTTCTAGTAAAGAAAATGGCCTAACTCTGGTCCTCCCAAGTCCCCGTCCTTTCCGTTGGAGGCTGCCTGGAGTTGTAGCCACAGCTGTAGCCCACATGGGTTACTGTCACAGCCCCAGGCTCCACTTCTATTGCCAAGCCCTGTGGGGCTCTGTGAAAGCAGCTGAACAAGATATACAAGAATGCACGACTTTCACGACAAACTTACTCTGCCTGTCACCCCTGCTGGTGCCTGTAGCACAATGGTTAGGAATGGGCAATTTGCTGTCTGACCTGGATTTGAATTCTGCATCCAGCACTTCCTAGCTGAGTGACATAGTGTATGGACCTCTGTGAACCCCATTTTCCTCATCTGTAAAATGGGGCTAATAGTTACGCCTTCCTCTGAGGGTCAGTAGAATGAAATGAGACACCAAAGGCATAGCACATGGTGCAGTGCTGGGCATGGTAGTGCATACCTGTAAACCAGCACTTGGGAGGCTGAGGCAGGAGGATCACTGTGAGTTTGAGACCAGCCTAGGCTACATGGTGAGTTCAAAGTTAGTTTCAACTGCATAGTGAGACCCCGTCTCAGCAAATAAAAACAAAAACAAAAAGACAAAAGCACATGGTGTGGTGCCAGCACATAGGAAGAGCCCAATGCAAGGACAGCACATTCCCTTTTTCAAGAATGGGTTAAGGGGATGCACCCTTCCTGAGGGCTCAGGCTGCTGCTCTGTGCTCTCCTTAGTGAATGTGGAAGGAAGGCCATCAGCACCGCCGTGCTGGAATGGGTCATGCTGAGCTCCCTGGAAGCCCTTTGTGCTATGGCCTAAACTTTCACTGGGGCTCTTACATGAAGGAAAGACACACAGATGAAACTCATGAGAGACAGGCGGGTGCTTCTGCTTAAGCTACACAGCTGGAAGAGTCTGTGACACAGGCCATGAATCTCTGCTGGCAAATACTTCCAGTGAGACAGCAGCAAGGACATCCAAGTAGCTGCAGGTATCCTGTAGTAGTCATTCCATAGCACAGCTCCACAGGCACTGCCAATAAACCCATCACAATGACACATCAGACCCATACCCAACACAGAAAAGGCCTGATATAATGTGTTACTCTAGGTAGCCATTTTGGATCCTCCACTGTGTTCCTGGACTTCCTGGCTTTTCCAGGGCACTCTTGTAGCCATTTCGAGGACCCATTGTCCAGGTCATCTCACACAGAAAGCAGAAACTCATTACAAGGGGCAGAATGTGTCTTAACCCAGAAAAGCTCAAGCAGAGACCTTTTTCTTCTTGACTTCTTTCCTCTTCCCCAAAAGCTATTTCAGAAAGGAATGTCGAAGAATGGAATAGGAAAGGTGGATTACAGTCTGTAAGGAAGTCAGATGTGGAAAACAGATGACACTGGAGCCAGACATAGGTCCAAAACAAAAAATAAAAGACAGGGGATGCAATGCAGAGGCTCAGGATTTAATCCTCAGTACTGAAAAATAAAACAAAACAAAATTCCTAGCTTACCGCTTCCGGCACGGGAGAGAGCAGAGAGATCACCTAACCAGGTGGGCTCCTCTTAGCTACAGCTTCAGTCACCTCATCTGCAAACGGCTGCTTTGGGTCAGTGCTTCTTGAACTTTAGTCTGGGTCAGAATGACAGGGAGGGGCTTACCACACAGTACTGGAGCCTATCCAGAGGGGCAGGGGTGTGAGAGCTGGCAATCCCAACGTTATGCTGGTGTGATTGGACTACGGCCTGCGCACTACTACTGTTCAGTGTATATTAGAGCGCTTGCTCACTTTTAGAGAAAAGCAGATGGCAGGAGGGGCACCAGGGTTTGCTGGCTGTGGGGTCATCTTCCCCTCCTAGGTATGCTAATTTCAATGGTAAAAGGAGGATAACGGTGTCTACCTTGCATGTCAGAATCTAACACAAGGATGAATATAAAAGTGCCTTAGAGCTGTAACGTTCTAAACAATTGGAAAGGGGTAAATATAAGGATTACTGTAAAGGTCAGAGCTCATAGTGTAGAGTCCCTGTTATGCAGTGTCTAGCACATATTAGGGAACTCGATAAACAGGAAAAGAGCAGATCAATAACTGAAAATAGCCACCGACTGCATGCCAGAGAGTTCAGTCTTTGTTATACATTGAAACAAAAAATGGTAATAAAGTTGTATCACATGAAATTCATATTCTGGTCGTGGGTGGCAGGGACTGCCTTCTTGGCTTTTGATCTTATTCATTATTCAAATCCTTTACCAGAGTGCTTAATGTGGAACCAACTGTGGATCTTGATAAGAGAAGGCTGGGTTGTGTTTCCACTTAGCTCTTGGCAGTCCTCAGGCCTCCAGAATAACTTTCTTACAAAATGAATAGTGCTGGCTCCCAGTGAGACCAATCTAATCTCATCTTGTCTACTCAGAAGATCCGTATCAAATGTTACAGATGGTCTGACTGTGGGACCACAGCAGGAAGAAGCATCTAATTCCGTCTGGATTTGGATCACTGTTTAAATGATCAAGTAGGGAGCCATTACTATGGTAGACATAGAGAAGCAAAATGTAACTGGTCAGCTTTTAAAACACTGTTCTTGTCTATGGTGTTATTTAAAGAGCCCCCATATGACACAAAGACAGAAACACAGTAAGCAAGAAGGGAGTCTACTGTCTACTGTTCCCTTTAAACACGCACACAAATGAATGAACATCCTGCTTTTCCATTGTTTACGGGCATGACGGTCTGATCAGATTACCACGCTATGCCAAGAGACCTAATTTACTAATCCTCTGGGGAACTTTAAATTACCCTTACAGGAAAAAAAAAGTCTCTGGTTACTCTTGTTTGAATAAAATATCATTTATTCCTGGTCAGTCATTTTCAGAAAGGCTCTGCCCATTTAACATGGAGTTACTGGTGAGGTTAGTTTGCAGAAAAGATGTATTCAACTAGTCAGTTCTGAGAGACACTTAAAAACCGCACATTGTCAAATAACTAAGACTCAGAAAACTACATTTTTTTTTTATGGCTTAACCTGGCTCCATTATCAAGCGGGCACCCAGAATCAATTCAATGGATATAAGTGAAATGTTATTGCCACAAACACTTTAATCAAATCTTGGGATGTCACATGAAATACCCAGATTTAGGTCAAACTGGTTCACATTTGTGCAAGCAAACTAAAGTTCACAAGTCTGATCACTTGGGGATTGCAGGTCTACTCTTAGCCAGATTTTAACATTCATTAGATGCAGGCTGACACTTTAACTTGGTAATTCAAGACGGTATATACTTTAAAAATTCACAAATTAGGAGTTTAGCTGACAGTTTCTGGGATGCTAATATTCTAAGAGAGAGTGAGTGATGTAGAAGGAAAGAACAAAGAGGAAGGAAAATGGAGAAAGTAGTAAACTGTGACTGAGAAACCCAGGATCATCTCCTAGATCTACTGCTCAAAGAGAGAAATTTTTTCTTAACATCTTTACACTTCAAAATACTTACGCTGCCTGGCCTAGGGGTGCATATTTAGCAACAAAACTGGGTAGGGGTCAATTACTGCACTCACAGCTTATCCTGTTCCTTAGCCAGTATCACTGATAGACAAGCCGACTGCTCTGGTAACCTGCTTGGTCCAAATCCTTCATCAAAACTTTTAAATGAACAGTGACCTAGGTTTTCTTGCTTTCCCTGTAGTCACACTTAGTGCTAATAATGACAGGCATGCCTTTAGTTTTTAAACTGCAGCTTTAGAGACATCATAGTGACAAGACAGAGGTTGAAGCTGAGTGGGGTATTTTATTAGAAGTTTTCATCATCAAACCACGGGGGAGTAGTGCTGTTTTGGGGCAGGGGACAAAAGTCTGACAAAATCTGTATGAGCAAGAGAATTAAACATTTGATAAGGAGGCAAAGAAAGACTTGTCTTTGTGATTTAGGTTCTTTGGGAAAACATTAGTCTGTTTCATAACGTTTGACTTAGAAAATAATTGTTGTAATAATTGGGACAAAGGGAAGGGATATCCAAAATTTCTGCACACTGTTACAACTCACATCAATGGGTCCGTTGGCCACATACTGGTCACACCTCACCTGTCACCAAGTAAGGGATTCTGGCCTTCAAATTCATATAGTACTGGTTCTACATGGATTCCAAACAACCAATTTATACTAAATTTCTAAGAAGTGTATAATTTTATTTACACTTCAAGCCTCTTACATGGATGAATATGCAGTGACTTTTAGAGTGAACTCATGGTATCAGATGTCTAGAACTTCATCACCAGGAATAGGCTGATGTATCTGCTAACGTCCACGTTAATACTCAAGAGATGCAGTGAATTAAAGGTCCAGGCAAAAAATGAAATTTGCAGTGCTGGGGATGGAACACAGGGTCTCATGTACAGAAGCCCACACTCTACCACTGAGCTCCCAGCCCCCAAAAGGGATTTTTGCATGATGCTTTTACTTACCTCTCACAACAAATAGAGGCCATTCTTCCCTTATCTTTTAGATTCCTGGTGTCTGAATGAGTGGTGATTCCTGATCTTTTTTCATAATCATCATGGAAGATGATGTTAGCCCTCCCTTAGTGCTGTGATAGGAACTAAGTTTGCACATCTGTACATTAGCCCACTTAATTCTCACACTGTTACAGTTTAGATCTGAAGATGGTCCCCAAAGCCTCATGTGTTTAGAAAGTGAGTGGTTTAGGGGGCTAGTGTAGCCGGCTGGCCGTTGGGAGGCAGGTGTGGTTGGAGAGGATCACTGAGGTAGCCTGGAAAGGTTTCTCTCTCCGCAGCATCTCCCTTCTCGCTCTGCTCCCTGGCTCCCATTAGGTGAGCAGTCTTCCTCCTCCACACCATCCCATCACACCACGCCTGTCTAGAGCAAGGCCTGAATCTTCTACAGCATGAGCCAAAATAAATCTCTGCTTATTAAAGTTGCATGTGCTGGGAATTTTGCCCCAGAAACAAGAACTTAAGATACAAACTGTTGATATCAAATTAACTGTCGATATTACTATTGGTCCTATTTTGCAGGCCAGGAAAACAGCCTTAGAGGAGTTAATTTGTTCAAGATAGGTCCTAAATGCTGGTGCTTCAGAGGTCATGTTCTAACTACTGTACACACTGCCTGTCTCTTATGGCCAATTGTAGATGTCTCCATACCTTTGAATTGCATCTTTTGAAAGTAACTTCCAGTTGCCCAGCTGTGAGAATATCTGGAATATACATATGGTAAAGGGCTATAAAGAGCCAAATACTACTTGTTACAGGAATATTAGAGATGAAATAGAAACTATTTTCTAAGCGTTACGGTTTATATCTAGAGGTCCTCTCAAAGCCTTATGTGCCCAAAGGTGTGGATTTTGGGAGGTGACTAGATCATGGGTGCATGATACTGTATTAGTCCACTGATGGCTTTAGAGCTAGGCATGACGTTGGGAAGTAAAGGATGGTGGGAAGAGGTGGGTCGCTGTGGGCGTGGCCTCTAGGGGTATTACATATTCCTGGTCCTCCCCAAATTGCTGCTTCTTCTTGTCTTTCAGCTTGTGAGCCGTTTCTCCTCTGCCATACTGCTCTGCTTGGAATGTCAACTATGGACTGAAACCTCTATAAACTGCGAGCTAAAGTAAACCTTTTTCCCAGCACTCAGGGGGCTGAGGCACAAAGATCACTGAGTTCAAGGCCAGCCCAGGCTACACAGTGAGCTCAAGGCCAACCTAAACTACACAGCCAGACCGTCTCAAAAAAGCAAAACCAAACCCAAACCAAACCAAACCAAACCAAACCCCTTCCCTCCTTTAACTTGTGAATGTTGGGTATTTTGCCCGAGCAGCAAGAAAGTAACTAAAATACAAGGTAAGAAGCAAAGATATCTTATTAAGAGCTGGAAAGTAGCTTGTGGTAGAGCACTTGCCTAGCATGCATGAGGCCCTGGGTTTGATCTTTAGTACCACAAAACAAAAAAAGTGTGTTAGAAAAGGCTACCTCAAAAAGTTGGTCAATCTGGCTTTGAATAAACACAGAGCTAGAGTGGGAGAAAAAATGTGTAGCTAACTCTTAGGGTTCATCTTTTCATAGTGAGACTTTCCCACTACCTTCAAACCAAAAAACAATCTATTCGAGGGGCTTTCTTATAGAATAAAATAACTGAAAGTCAAAAGAATAAGTCCTTTCTACATTTTCCTGTTGTTTCCCTTAACAGGTCTTAAGTGCTAATTACCTAGGAGTTCACTATACACTAAATAGGCCCTTGAAATATTTTTAAACTGCCTTACTGGTTTGGTCCATGGTACTACAAGAAGTAGCAAACCATAAAGAGAACAATGATTCTAGTAAAATCTTTCCTTGTTTGCTTCACTGGCTATTCCTGAAATAGAAAAGAGGGAATCTTTAGCTATTTACGCTGTTTGCTAATTTTTGTGGTGTTGCAAGGTGCCTCCTTTGTGCTCTGTGGCAACAAAGGTGAAACTGTACAATGACAGCAAGGTACAGTAAGCCATCAGGGAGCTCCTGTCCGAGAAAGAAAACAGGCTGAGTGATTCAAGGTTTGCATTTTTGCACTTGTTCCTACTCGAAGAAAATTTAGCAAATAAAACTCCTGCTTTAAAGGACAGCCAGTAATATTACTAGTACCATGAAAACAGGCAGGTTTAAGCAACAATTTTTGCATCCTAATTTGTTTTTCAGATATTCCCAAAACCTAGAATCCCAACAAGATCAATTAATTTACAGCTCTAAAGAAAATGACAGGGAATGGAGTTCCCTTTCTCTTGAATGAGTGCAAATTATTTTACTCCCAGTATTCTGAGTTTTACACAGGTACTACTTGGCAGTCCATACTGTTCAAATACAACAAAATATGAAAAAAAAGAAGCTTTTGGAATAAGCAAGTCCTGTCTTTATCCCCTTTCCTCATGGGAGATTTGCACATGGCGAGAACAGCTTCAGAACCAGGAATATCTATGCTACAGATTTGTAAGTGAGGAGGCATTAATAGGTCTTACCAGTAAAAAAACAAAAAACAATGAAAAAAGTATTCAGCTGCCTTCATTAGTATGTATCAAAATATCTTGTTATGAAGTGACAAAATTAAGATCTTATGATGTGAGAAGAGAGGTCAGCTTCCTAGCCACATTCCAAGCTATTTTATAAAAGCTGTGGGTCATTAGTATGAGCCAGGAGTTTTACATCTATCACAGCCTACCTACAGCAATTCTGTCATTTCCATCTACTAAAGTCACACTGCTAAGCGCAGGCCCATCTGACTCTCAACTCCATGCCCTCTGTTATGCCTTTGTGGGTACAGGTCAAATTCTGTTTAGAAATTTCATCCCTGACACAGTATTTTATTCACTGTAATAGAGAATAAACAAAACAAAAACCCCACCAACCATTATGCAGAACAATGACCCAGTGGCTGAGAACTGAGATTCTTCTTTAAAGGGCAAAATAACCATCACTAGAGGTAATATTTTCTCAAACAAACATGGACATGTCTAAACCTACAATAAAGGTTAATCAGATCAACGTTCTTTTCTTTGAAATTTCATTTTTATTCTAATAGCTCTTTATGCTTTCCTTTTTCTTCTGGTTAAGTGTATACCCTAAGTATAACTTAGACATTTTGAATCTGAAACTTTTCTTTTGGTACTAGGGATTGAACTCACGACCTCGTGCTTGCCAGGCAGGTGCTTACACCACTGAGCTAAATGCCTGGCCCTGTATCTGAAATTTCAATACCAATGACTAAACAAGGAACAGCAGCAGAAGCATGTCAGTTCAGACAGTGTCACAAATAAGCCACAAAATCATTATAAGCCAATGACGACACCTGCTTTCTTGGTGTCAACACTATCTGAGGTAAGGTGATGATGCTGAACAGTAATTCAACTTGGAAAATGTCTATTAGCATCAAAGCTACAGAAGAAAATATTAAAAGACAGGACACCAAGCCACTTTTTCCCTTCCCACTGAGTGTTTATTTTATAGCTTTTGTATCAGGTAGTCAACTGAAACACTTCAACAAGAAAGCTGGCAGAATGTTAAAGAAAAGGAGTGATTATCTCTCCAATAGGTGTGGCAAAATGGTTTCAAACTGGAAACAGTCTTGCATAAATCAACTGAGAGAGACAGTCATGAGCATCTTCCAACAGGATTGACTGCGAGGGGGAAAAAGGCACTGTTTAGCTCTCTGTTTATAAAAGTCTGTGAAACAGACAATCCAATGTTTCTTTAAGTTACATTCAATACTGCTTTACAGATGTGCACATACCCGACTCTTAACAAAAATCTACAAAAGCTAGCTGAAAAATCAGACTGCACCAGTGTACCTCAGGCATAGATTTGCAGTGATGAGTTTTAGAAAGATCATTATCATTGGGGCCATTTTATAAACAGTACTGCAAAGGCCACAGAGCTGCATGAACTTAAAATCTGACTAAATGATCACACATTTCAATTTCTAAAATTCCCACTCCAAGAAATCAAAAAACAAGCTCCACTCCAGAGAAGCTGCGTTGGCAGTACATTTGAAGCAGGACTGCTTTTCCCCTCGAAAAGCTGCTCGAACAGCAGTTTAGTAGGCATCATACAGCAACTTTGTGTCAGGTACATGGAGGCAAAACTTCCTCAGAAAGTATATCATGCTAATTGAAGAAGTAAATTTCAAATCATAAGACAGAAGCACTTAGGCCTCTTAAAGACCCACTTCATAAAAGGTTAGAATATCAAGTACTTCTCATAATAAAGGATTCTAAGACCACAGGTGTGTTTGACAATGACCAATGAAAGGGAAAACCCAGGTAGATGATTTACACAGATGTTCTCTAAGGGGAGAATTTAAAGTACTAAAATACCAGGTATGCGTTTGGGAACCAGTTTTTAGATTTTTCTAGCGCTTTTAGGATTTTTATTTAATTTTATTAAAAAAGACTTGTCTACAAATCAGTTTCTTTTTAACTATGCAAACACAATGAGCAAATCATCTGCAGTATCAAATACTGTTTAGTAAATCACTGAGGACACTAACAATTTTAGGAATTTCCAATGGAGTATAGAAAGAGAAAGAACAACAGATTTCAAATTGTAAGCATTAACTGAATTTTTAGAAAATAAAACTAGAAATTTAAAACTCAGTAAATTTAAATTCTTTGATTTTCAACAGTTTAAATCCAATGATCAAAAAGTCAGATGCATTCAATATATTAGAAATTGCACGAATGCAAGTGGTTGATAGAAAAGTAATTTCCATGCAATATTTCATGTGTTGCTATCAGATATATTTAAGTGATAATTTACAGGTTAAAGCTGGGTAAAATAAAAATGTATTTTCCCCATTACATTTTAAAAGAGTCACAATAATTTATCAACAGTTACCATTTCACAGTAATCAGAAAACAGGAGTTGAACAAAAAGCTACTTTTTTCCTCTTTTAGGAAATAAATATACACAATGGATGTGTGTGTGTGTGACACTTATCTAAATCTCCCTATGGTCAAAATACTGAAAAAAATGCAAAGATTGAAAAAAGAAAACCACATTTGCCACTTTTAAAAATACATATTGTCTCAGTGTTTCTATTTATTTGATGATTAAAGTTATGTTCTTATAAGGACTCAGACTCCTAGGACTATACTGCACCAGACAAAATTAAGTCTACCCCATTTTCAGTCTTCAGAAAGGATACTCGTAACCCATTCTGAAGATAAAATAAATGTCCCAATTGTGAACTGTTAAAACTGAGAAAGAAAACATGTCCATGTGGAAGCAATACACATAAAAGTTTATGAATCCATGGTAGAGACTGCATGAATTAGAAAGCTATTCTTCAGATTTAATTAGGAGCTTTTGTAAGTACATAAACTCTTTTAGGTCACTAGAGTAGGGATACAAAAATTATTTCTCCATCAATAATGATTTTTCTCGTTGCAGAGCCTGGTAGCTCAAGGACTGTATCTGGCATGTCACCTGTTTTTTGTAAATAAGGTTTCACTGGACCATAACCATGCTCATTTGCTTCCGTAAGGTCTGTGACTGTTTTTTGTTGCTGTTGTTGTTGTTGTTTTTTGTAACAATGATAGCAGTATGGCTGTGACACAGATCTAAAATATTTATTCTCTGGTCCTTTACAGCAAAACTTTACTGGCCCTTGATATAGCATACTAAGTGCTACTCTAGCTATCTAAGAGTTAATGCACCTCAAAATTTTAGCATGTACTCCAAGAATAGCCTGCGTTTGTTCATTAGTAAGTAAATGTCAAACAACCCACTTCAAAGTGGTGCCTTACATTTGAGCAAAGAAACAATTTGTGTATGTTTTCAGCAAAAACCTGTAGAAGTTAATTTTTTAAAAAAGAAAAAAGAAAGGAAAGGAAAGGAAAGGAAAGGAAAGGAAAGGAAAGGAAAGGAAAGGAAAGGAAAGGAAAGGAAAGGAAAAAGAAAACCAAGTAAGAAAAGTATGCCTATGTTCTCTTAGTATTTTCATACTATTGGGGGAAAAAGTTTCTGCTATCCCTTTTGCTTTTTAGTTTACAAATATGTTCTCACATACAGTGCTCCCACATACAGTGCTCCCCCTTCCTCCCCTCTCACACAAGAATCTTTAAGGCAGTCTGCCTAAAATGCTTAGTTTGATGAAGCCTTATTCATATTTACTTACACTAAACATATTAAAGATTATCTTTTTAGAAAAATTTCTAAAATTTTTTAGAGGAGGAAGAAGGTACAGAACACACAAGAAAACTAAACTCTGAAAAGCATACTTTAAAAACGATACGCACAAAACAGCTACCATTTCTGAATGGTAATGTAAAGTAAACCGACCAAAAATCTTTCAAATTTGAAGAGCAAGGTTTCCCTGTCCCTACTCAGCTAACAAAAGTTTATTTCCAACAGAGAACCTCCTGAACTCAAGCAGCTGCTCATGAATCTTTTAAGAGTTTGCAGGTGTTTCATATTTCAATAGCTGTTGAAACATGGAAGATAGAACACTCAAGATATTTATCAAACACAAATTTATATCAAGATAAACTTTTTTTCACAAAGCTTAAAAGTGGACTTTTCCTTTTGTTTGTTAAAAAATGAATGATATGAAACTATATGTCAAAGATGTTTCTGTAATACCTTACATTTATATTCCACTTTACAGTTTTCAAAGTGCTTTCACATGCCATCTCATTTAGTCCTCACAACAGCCCTGTGAGGTAGGTACAGCAGGTATTATTATCCTCATTTCAAGATGAGGACACTGAGGCAAAGAGAAGTCAAGTGTCTTGCCCAAGATCACACAGCTGGAAACTGCAGAACCAGGAGCAGAAATTAAAATGTTTAGACACCTTGTCTAGTACTCTTTTCACTATAGCTACTGCCTCCAATCATGAATGATGTATTCTATCAAAATTGAAAGATTACTGAACTTCATTTTAGTAATTTCTTAATAGTAAAGTTAAATGAGAAATACAAGAGAACAGGTCAGATGATTTTACTTGACATAATAAAATTGGTGCAAAATCACTTTTGTCTAATTACTTGTAACCTTTTGGTCCAAATACATAAAATATGCAATATTTACAGCATTTTTCCTTTTTTTTTTTTGTAAATGCAACGCTTTAAAACACATTATAAAGCACCTTAGTAAAAATAGTCTACAGGTAAAAGTACAGAAGAAGTAGGAAAATCCTACCCATACCACAGCTCACTAATGGAGTCATAATATAGAGTGTCACTGATATCTCAGTTTACAGCTTTACAAATAACCCATGGAGAAACAAATACTAAACTTACTTTTTTGATATTAATGTATGGAAGTCTTAACTGAAACTTCAGATAATGCCAACATTCTTAGCGCCATCTTCCCAATATTAGATACTGGGAAGACAGGAATAAGAAACACTGTTTTGACTCTTTATCCTTTTACAGTATTCATGGTTTAAATTGGAATTTAACACTAATGATCATCACCCAAAAAAGAAAAAAGAAAACCCCACCTACATTAATACGGGCAAATCCAACTATAGCAAAAATATTTCTTAGCAAACATGATCAAACATTCTAATAAATTTCATCAGACATGATTCACAGAAACAAAGCACAAACTGCCAAACAGTTATTAACACTATTCGGAAGAGGTGTGTAACCCAAACCTCTGGAGAAGGTGGAAGTGGCAAATGGATTTATCTTCAGTCATGGTTAGTTGAAAAAAAAAATGCTTTGTCAAAAATAAAATATCAGAACCTTGCTCTGAAATTGTATTTAGTCTTTTGATTAAACTTGCCACGTGTTTATTTTAAGGGATGTAAGGTTTTTTCATCCCTTTCACACAGGAGGTTGTTAACTGTCACCCAAAGTTAAACAGAAAAAAGAAAAACACCTGAAACTTAAGCTGATGTAGCAGCCAGTATTCACTTCCTTGATGCTACTGTTTTCTAATTAGCCCAATATAAACGGTCTTGTACATAACATATATCAGCCATCCACGACGGGAGGCTGAGAATGAAGGTGAAGACGGGTTGCAGTTCTAGTTCCAGAATCTAACAGTCACACCGCGTACTCAGTTCGACTTAGGGTAAATCTTTTCATAGAAAAAGTTCTGCGTAAGGATGTAGAGGTCTCCATCTTTTTCTCGGACAGCATGGGCTCTGATGAATTGGAACTGCTCTAGTGCAAATTCATAGAACTCATTCTCCATTTTCCAAATGTCAGACTGCTGCAGTTTTGCAATGGTTTGTTTAGTGGGGAGTTTCTTCTCTGTGGTTTTCCTAAGATGAGATTTCTTTCCTACTTACAAAGGAAAAAAAGGAAAGGTAAAAATTTCTTAGAGAACTCATGCATGATCAATGCCTCTTTATTTAAAAACACGGTTTAACATTGAAGGGCAGGTAAAATAATTATATTAATGTAATTCAGTCAAATATGGAACACTAATTATACCAGAAGTGTGAACTATTCCTTCAGAATATAAACCCTTACCATGTTGAAGACTTAATGAAATACCGAATTGAAAATATAAAGATCCCAACTCAGTAGACCATCACCTAAAGCACAACATTCTCCAATGCTTGGTCCTAAGACTAGTTTATTTTTAAAATACACCATTTACTGCCAAACTTAATTCTAATTTCCCATAACCTATATTTGCTACAATCATATAGAAGGCAGGGCATGTGCATATTCTAAGAGTTTCTATGATTGCATCTGATCGAACAACGGCCAAAACCAACCAACCAACCAACCAACCAACCAAAGGAAAAAAGTCAAAATGAAATTGGACCCGGATGGTCACTTTCATATTCGTCACACTTGGAGGCTGCTGAAGCAACTTCCGCACACCACAGCAGACGGTGCACAAGATGCTCATATTAGCGTGGTTCAGCCCCTCGCCCCAGCCCTACCTTAAAATGGTGGGAGCCAGGTCTAAGGGTTTAATACGTAGTTTGAAATCTAGCATTATTGAGTAGGACACATTTCTAAGGCTGATTCTGAAGTCTGAATTGTTCCACTATTCCTAATTCTCACCTAATGCACATTTACTCACATAAAAAATATCTCACAAACACTATCTGTGTGCCAGGCACTTTTATTGAAAATACTAAATAGAAACACACAAATATGCCTTCCTTTCTAGAGCTATTTGTTGTGTTTTACTGAAGAAACTTCAAATTGCATACATTTTTCAAAAAAGCTAGGGTCAGCTTTAAAAAGAAATTCCTTATACCTGTGCGATAGAGCTCTGTAGCACCCCTGAAAAACCGCGGCAAAGCTGCCTCCAGTAACATGATAAAATCTTCAAGTTCTTCAGTAACTCCCACCAGAAAGTACTCATTAATTAGATTATACTTGGCTTGATCCATAGCCCACCTGCTTCCCACATTCCTGAAACCAAAGAAAAAGAATAAAAAATTTGGGTGTGAAATCTGCAATGTATTTGTATTTCTGATGTCTCTGATACTGTATCTTATGGAGAAAATTGATAAACACAAGTACATGCAGAGCTCTAATGCCCTAATAGCAGCCTTTGGGAGGCACAACTGCTTTTAATTTGCTTTGCTTTCATATATAGTGCTAATTCAGATTTTACTAGAGGACTCAAGACAATCAAAGTTTACTTTAAGGACAGTTTATAAAATGCACGTATGTAACAGGTATGATTTAATGTCAGTGAATTTAGTTTTTTTATACTCCTTTTTTCATTTTAAGAATGTTTTTCTCCTTGAGACAGTCTCAACGTGAAGCCCAGGCCAGCCTTGGACTCTGAACCCTGCATTAGTGTCCCAAGGGCACCACACACCAGGTTTAAGAGCTCTTTAGTAAGATCTCAGCATTCGTGTTCAGTGCTTAGCTTGTGAACTTAGTGTTTCTGATGAGCTTAGTGTTTCCTGAAGTTTCTGAGAACAGAAAAATAAATAATGGCCTTATCAATGTCCTCTTATTTTTATCCATACTGTCAGTAAATAGAGTTTGCCCTAAATATATACTTTGGGGTTCTTTTTAACACTAACAGTCTTGTAAATTTCAGGTCTGCTTTAAGTAGCTTAAACTGGCAGCTTTGCCTTTGTAACTTCGTTTTCTCAGCTATTAAAACAAAAAAAGAGGGAGCCGGGCGTGGTGGCTCACGCCTGTAGTCCCAGCACTCGGGAGGCTGAGACAGGCGGATCGTTGTGAGTTCGAGACCAGCCTGGGCTACAAAGTGAGCTC
>RJWT010028477.1:0-15208 GCA_004365215.1 Cuniculus paca | reverse complement strand
CAAATGCAAAAAAGAGAGAGACCTCAGAGAGCTAATTCTTTCCTTCCACAACATGTTGATATGTACAAGGAAAATCTCTTTCCAGATCTAGAGACTATTTGTTGGACTCTTGGTTTTTGATCTCTGCACTCCCAAATTCATGAGAAGTTTACATTGTTCGTACACTACCAAGACTATGGTATTTTGTTATTTCACCCCGTATAGACGAAGATGAGGAGTAAACAAAATCCAAATTTATTATATAATAATAAATGATAATTAAAATTTTAATTATTAAGTAAAAGAATATTTACAAACAGTTATTTGATCTTCAATTCATTGATATTGCTTAAAGCTAAAAAGAAATGCAAGTAAAATAGTAAACATGATTTTAAACATACGAGAGATACATTGTTTTAGCTGGATATAGTATGAGCGAATTTGATAGGGTTAGACTACTGATAACTGTAGAGTATTTACAAAATATGATTTTAAGCACCCTTCTCAGAGAACAGAGAATATTCTACCCAAAACTCATGCTCATTGAGTACCTCAAGAAAAAAAAGTCAAATGGAATTCACCATTCTAAAAGTTTTAAAAACTCAGGGAGAAATACATTTGGAGAAAATCACAATTAGAATCTGAACAATTTGGAGATAAAAGCCACCAATATTGCAACTATCTAAATTGTGAATTCAAAAGACAAAAGACTCACTTAAAATATCATTCCCTTACCAAGGAATTAATAAACTCAAGTAAATTTTAGATGAATGTTCTTTGCCTCCACTTTCCAACAGCAAGTAATGACAGTAACAATAATGAGGATCCTCTAGAGTTCATGTTAATGAGGTGCTTGCTGCTACCATCTTCAAGAAACACAGTACGTGAAAGTTCTAACTCTATTGGATTAATCACAAGTTTTCAGTCTTGAACATGTGGTCCTGTCATTAGAAGACACCTCTGTCGAGCCCACCTTCACAAGAAATACTCTTTTCTTATGACGATCATTAGACACAATGGTGAGCTGTTTTGTTCAAATCAAATCAGAACATAATTAATAATTGATATATAGTCATTAGTTCTGCTGGATGTGTTATCTCTTATTCAATCTAAGCAGTTAGGAGTGGTGGCATGACTTGATTTATTACATTGAAAGGAGACCCTCGATACTCAAGTGAAGAAGTAATGCAGAATAAATCCAAAAGAGGCCCTCTTGTCAGAGAAAAAAGTAAAAATTAAGAACTGGGGTTCTTGAGGACACTAAATTTGGAAACTTTAATGCAAACTATAAAAGATTGTAGTTTGGTCTTATTTTCCCTATGGATGGTTATTGTTATGGCTTGTGTCTAGATGTCCCCCTAAAGCTTCAGGTAGTCACAGGTGGAGCTTTTAGGAGGTGGCTGGATCTAGAGTGTGTGATGCTGGGATCAATGATGTGTTACTAGGATTGATTTGAGGTGCGATGCTAGAATTAAGGCTGCTCCTCCCTGGGTCTGAATGCTACTGGTCTTAAGCATGGGTACCCTGGACAGGATATTAGGGACAGAAAGAGAGTCACTTGTTGATAGTAGCTTGCTACTTCACCGTCCCTCATGAAGTGCTTCTTCTCTGTGATCCTCCTCTGCCCTGCCACCCTGCCTTGGAGTCAGTCAACTGTGAACTGAAAACTCTACAGATTATGAGCTACAATAAACCTTTCCTCCTTTAACTTTGGATGTTGGTTGTTTCATCTGAGCAACAAGAAAATAACTGAGACAGTGACAGTTTATAGTCAACAGTGTGGATTTGAGAGTCCATTTCCCGTGGGTCTCTTGTACTCACCCTATCATGGTTTATAGACTCCGGGCACAAACCCTAGCTTGTTGTTTGTATAGATCACATTATGTTTGTGATAAGTAAGCATGAGAACAAAGGCAGTGTCTCTTCATGAGAAAAAAAAAAAACAGATTGTTTACAACTGATTGCTATAAAGGGATGAGTTGTAGAGGCTCCATGACCTGCAGTACAACCCAGAGTGTGTTCAGTTGCTTTCTTACGCCCACAGTCATAGCTAATTTTCCACATAAATTAGTCTTTTAAAATGTGTGGAGACATTGGTTGTGACAATTTGGTGGGAGTTGGAAGAGAGAGGAAGAGGTAGAAGAGGGAGAGAGGGAGGGAAGGGAAGGAAAGAGAAAGCAAGGGAAGGGAAGGGAAGGGAAGGGAAAGGAAGGGAAGGAAAAAGAGGGAGAGAGGGAGGGAGAGAGAAAGGGAGAGAGGAGGAAGGAAATAAATGTAGGTTAAAGTTTGTGTTTCTTGGGATGGTTGATTTTTATGTATCAATCGATAAAATACATATAGTACTCGTATATGTGATCAAACGTTATTCCTGATATCTCTGTGAAGATGTTTTTGCTTGAGGTTAACATTTAAATTGATAAGCTGAGTAAAACAGATTGTCTTCCATGGTCTGGGTAGACCTCATTGGATCAGTTGAAGGTCTGAATAGAGCAAAGGTTTGAGTCTCCCCAAATAAGAGAGAATGCTCTTTCCTCATGGCACCAGAAAAGACATATTCTTCCAACTGTTACAGCAGCTTTTGTGTTTTAGATTTGAGAGAAACTGGGACACAAAACACATACACATATACACACTACTTTTATGCATTAAAATGTTAAATATTTTAAAGGGCTATCTTTCTCTTTAAGATCTATGCTCATCTTTACAGATTTTTTGATATTAGCACATATCTCAGTATTTGGTGATCATTTTATGTAAACCATGAAAATAAAAATATCTCATCCATATCTCAGTTGTTTGTGTCCACTACAAGTATGCAGTAATGATGTCTGAAGAATGGCAGTTTGAATGAATGTGTGCATAAGGAAAATGAAATTATTGTCTGAATTGTCATTCTGATTCTAAGAAAAGTTCAAATAATGTCTATAACAACACCAATTATCTTCATTGTGTAAGAAGATAATTCCATTTAATTCTAAATTGAGAAAGTTGAAATAGCTCCCATTATCAACCAACTTTTTAGAAGCATGCTTGTGCTGCCCACTTTTTCCTATAGGCAGAAAAGCATAAAGCCCATATGTAATTTTTGATCTTGTTCTCTGTAGTTTAAAGAATACGTAGTGTGAAAACGTGAGTAAACTCACCAATTTCCAATATTACCTTCATTCTTCCCAAGATTGTCTTTTCAATACCTGCAATTTTGCCAACCTCTCCAAAATTCCAGCAGAAATATCAGATATTCCTATTTTCTCATTCAAAAACCACTAGTGCTTTACCATTATATTTAGGAAGCAATGGCTTCCAAATCTTGCTTCAGTTGTTTTAATACATGAATTTATATTGCTATCATCTTGGCAGATTTGAAAATATGCTGGAACCTACTGTGGAGCAACAGTATCAAAGCTTTAATATTTCTGCAAAGCTTTAATATTCTGTTTTTTATGACCTGCAAATTTGAACTCCCCTACTTTGAGGACTGCCTTTGGCATTTAGTTTGAATTATTCCTTTAGCATTCTCTTCCTTCTTCCTATAACCAGTCCATAATATAATTTTGTCATTCATAGAACAATTCAGACTTGCTTCCATCTCAAGAGCTAGCACTTGGTGTATTCTTTGCACATGTGCCTCACATCATCTACTTTCTCATTTGACTTTGGTCTTTAGTCGAGCAAACCTCCTTTAGCCCTATAGTTAGCAGCACTCTTGCCATAAGCATCATCTCCTTTCCTTACTTTTGTTTATAGCACTTGCCACCCTTATGATACATATGTATGTTGTGCTTCCATATTTCCTGCTAGAGTACAAAGCTGTTAAGAGAAGAGATGCTTCCTGCTTGCACCTAAATTTTTAATGCTCAGAATTGTTATTGAAATATAAAAACTAATAAATAATACAAAATAGCAGAACATATACTTTGAAAGCTCTGACCCAGTGCCAGGTGAGATATCAGAAAATGTCTGATGACCTCAATATGTCTTTTTCTCAGATAATAATCTACTTAGTAGTAAATATAGAATTATCAAGAGTGCAGGAAAATTGTAAATCAGTCATTATACCAGACAGTAATCTACTTAGTAGTAAATATAGAAACATCAAGAGTGCAGGAAAATTGTAAATCAGTCATTATACAAGCAAGTAATTTTAGAGGACTATGGATTGCTTTTTGGTACGGGTAGGATTAGGTAGCTGCATTAGCATCTAACAAAGACAGTTGGTGGCGCAAATATATTTAAGAGATAGCTCAATATCTTAGAATCATTTTCTTCTCCACCAAGGCAAGTTGAGATTTTCTTCTCCTACACTAATCTTCCATGGAGAGATGGTGTGGCTATTTCTGGAAACCTTTTGATTTTGAGGAATTGTTTTGTTGGGGAGAGATATATGAGTTTTTAGAGGAACATGAATTAGAGACAGACTCTGACTTTATTGTTTGCTGTCACATTCTCTTAAATATGCATAGCAACTATGATCAGCATGTAACAGATTTGGCTTATCAGAAATATAATAAGCAGGGAGGGAAGGAGACTTAATAAAGAGAGTCATTTCTACCTGACCTATGCTTCCTTCAGATAACCGAATTTCATCTCAACACAGTCACTTTGGGAAACCAGTACTGCCCTTCCTGCAATGTCTATACTAATTCCTGTTGCATGTGATTAGTGTGAAATGGTGCTGTGCACCACTGATTAGCATTTTCCTGTTGATTAGCTTGAAATACTAGCCAATTGGAAGCAATGACAATATCTGCCTAGTTCCAGGTATAATTTTCAGGACAGCTCTGGCTTCTTCAAATAGTTTTAGTTTTACACAGTCAATGGTATATATATTTCTTTACTTTCAATTTCTCTTTAGTCAAATCACAAGAATTCCTGGTGGCAAGTCACAAGAATTCTTGGTGGCATCTACAGTCAGTCATCAGATACTGTATTAATGCATTCTCTTGAGGTGTTGGATTGTCTTCTATCTCACTGTATTAAGGATTTCAGTTTAACATCTTTAGCTATCTTTTGTAATCTGAGGCTTTTTATGACAGCACATGCTAACTTTGTTAGATTTCCAAACCTTGCTGTAATTACTGGGTATAGAAATGTAGTTTGAAAAACAAATTGCAGTTTGAAAAACAGCTCCTCTGCTTCAGTTTAGTTTTCTTTTCTTTTTTCTTTTTTTAACTTTTCCATATTTTCAGTATTTTTTATTAGCTTGGGCAAAATATAAACTGATTAAAAGCCTGTTTATTGCACTACACAAATGGAAGGGGTCTCAAAATCCCCTATCATCACAGACGCTGGCAGACACATTAAAATACTTTCCTGTGGCTCCTTAACTATATAGCATCCATGATTAATATTTGTCATAGAATATCTGTGAAACCAAAAGAGAGGTGATAATTTCCAACCACCTCTGAGCTGCTAAGTGAAACGTATCTCAAAATATCCTTTGTCTGAAAACAATATTTCATTTACACTAGGTTTGATGGAACATTTTTGAAATCAAAATCGACATGTTTTTCACCAAGTGCCAACCCTAGGCTACAATGTTGTCTGATGAATTACACTTCTGATTTTCAATATGTTTAAGCTTTAAAACAAAAACCATCCCCATATTCTGATATCATCACTATCCTTAAAATTCCTCCTCAATATATATGTATGCTTAGTCCCATCTTCTTAAATGCAAATTCATGTTTATTTTTAATTTGGTGGATAACTTGATAAAATAATCATAGTTGTTATATTTCTCAGAAAGTGCTATCTGTCATTTGCATCCTTTCAGTATCTTTGTAATTTGTGTAAATGCCATTGAAAGGTAATAAATCAAAAAATGGAGAGCAGACCAATCGGGGACACATAAAGGATCTTTACGATCAACTTTTTACCACACATTAGCACTATTATCTCTTAACGTTATCAGTTTGTTTTTGATTGGATCCTCAAATCTTTAAAATTGCATATTATAACACTAATGACAGTATTTGAATTGTGTGCAATAACTGTTCAAATAAGGGAAAATTACATATGAAAATCACTGTATTCTCTCAAAACTGTTATTATGGGATTATCAACTGCTTTAATCATTGTTTCTACTAAAAGACATCACAACTCATATTATGCACTTTATTTACTAGTTGGCTTAGGGCTTACTCCTCATTTCACTGGATAATTATCAGGAAAAAACAGAATTCTCCCTCACATACAGCAGGACCTAGAACTGTTCTGAACACAAAAGGATGGATCATGAAAAATCACACAATTTCTATTAATTACAGAGAAAAAAAAATTTCTGACATTGTGTTCTACCTCCAAATAATGGCAACTGAAACATTGTCAAGATTTTGTATTACAGGTCTACAACAAAGATGCATTGTGACCATCAGAGTCAGAATTTAGCAAGCAATTACATCTCTTAAAGCTCACATGAAGGTCACACAATTTCATAGAGTTTATGGTATTACCGGAGCACTTTAAAATTGGAAGAAAATAACTTTGAAGTCGATATTCACTCTGGGTACCTTGAGTGGTGACTTTAAAGGGAGTTAATGTGATGGAACAGAGTTGGAAACCCTGTTGGTGGAATTTGAGATGCCAATCTTTTTATTAATTGAATTGATCTTTCCCTTGTTCTTCTATAGCACCTTTGTTACATCCCCAGTAATCAAGGGGATTTATCATGCGGGAGAAATGTTTTCAAGGGCTGTTTTTTGCCTTTGCCTAATATAAAAAGGTATCACAAGGATTCCAACAGGGTAAACAGGAGAATATAAAAGCAATAAAAGAAGCTTGCAGAAAGCAGACTGCAGGCTACAGGGTAATATTTTGGGCAGAAAAGTAGGTGTCCTACTCATAATGCCATAAATTTGTTAGAGACTCCAACGTTTATCTATCCCTGAGAAATGTACCTACTAGCCTAAAGCAGTCACAATAATCCCAAAAGTACTCTGTTAGACTAAAGAACCTAGTAAAGTAAAAATACAATACCTGGCAAGTTTATTATGTTGATGCAAATAAAATTAATAGGTGACATATGTTGAGGAAACTTAATACTCATATGTTTGAAAAACTATCTGGTTCTCTGTAACAAAAAAATACATCATGAGGATTTGTGGAATGAATTTTAAGAAAGCACATTTGTCTCATGCTAAGGCAGAAATATGTAAACTCTGCAAGTTTTGGAGCTGTTAATAATTTGACTGGAAGTGAATGCACTTTTACTTTGAAAGCACTGGTCACTTTGTCACTGGGAGTATTTAGTCTGCAAATAATATTATAGAACAATATTATCCTAAGAAACAAATGAACCAGAAGCTTAAGACCTGTATATAATTATAAATATTGATTATAATTAAAATACAGTTTCTTTACTCTTATAAAATAAAAAATAAGTATTGAAATTATATACTTCATTTAACCCAATTTGTGAAAGTTATTATCATCAAACAATAAATATTAAAATGTTATTTATATTTGTATGAAATACTAGAAATTCAATGTGTATTTTAGCTACCCTTTGCTATGGTTTGGTTCTTTAGTGTTCCATAAACATCCATATACTAAGGCTTGGTCACCAGCCTGTGACATTTCCAGGAAATAGTGAAGCTTTTAGGGTGGAATGCCTAGTAGAAGAAAGGTAAGTCATTGGAGACATAACTTTGAAGAAGACCCCAAGACCATTCCTCTTATTGTTACCTAAATGTCACAAAGTAATCAGTTTTGCTCCTCCATATTTTACCTGCCATGGTCTTCTGTCTCACCACAGGTCTCCAAACAACAGAGTCAACCAACTATGGTTGAAATCACTGAAACTGTGAGTCTAAAAAAATGTTTTCTTTTCATAATTTGAATTCCTTGGGTATTTTGTGACAGCAATTGAAAACTAACATGCCATTGAAATGTGGACTAGTCATACTTCAGTTTAGTATGTGTCTCCTGGTTATGGAATTGGACAATGTGGTTGGAAGTTTCCCAAATAGAGTGTAAGATTGAGTCACTAATGTGATATCCTTTTTTCATATTTATTTATTCCATTACCTGATGATTAAATCATATTAGATCAACTTCTAATTGAGTGAAGTAGCTCCAATAAAGGATTGTTCTTAGATCAATTTCAATATTTGATGACCTAATCATATTAGTTTAACATTCACTTTCCTGGGAGGAGGCCAGCTAGGAGGCACTGATAAGGAAGTCACGTAGAATAATCTTAAGAAAGAACTACATGATTACCTGTTTTACTTTCATAATGTTAATCAAAAAAACAAGTTCATCTATTGAAAACTGGTGAAACAAAGAAATAAAACAGTTTTATGTACATTTACTGGCCATTGGCTTTATGCAGAGCATTATGGATAAATCAAAGTCCATGCTCTCATAGAGCATTCAGTATAATATGGGGAAGTCAGACACACACACACACACACACACACACACACACACACATTATATAAATTAGTGTGAGAGAGCTCCGAAGCAACTTTTCAGAGGAAGAGCTGAATATATGTTAGCAAAACAGAGAAATCACTACTAGATTTAGAGAGGCCTTCCCAATTGAAGTATCTGATTTAGCTGAACTTTGGAAGATGATCAGTGCTTCCCCAAGGACAAAAGAAAATGTTAGCAGAAGCAATGGGTTGAGGGCTTCCGATGGACATTTTCCAGTACCTGGGATTGAACCCAACACCTTGTCTTTCACACTGACATTCTAGGCTCTTACCTCTTTTTTTTTTCTTGAGAAAATGTCTCACTCAGTCACTAAGGTCCCAGGCTGAGCTTGAATGTCTCATCCTCCTGCTTTAGACTCCCAAATACTGCAATTATGGGCTTGCATTTTGTGTGTGCATTTGTGGACACAAATAAAGCAGTCTAAATTGTAAGAACACTACCTCTATTCTTTGCATTATTTGTGCATCACCAGAACAGCTACAGAACCTAGTCAGACTTACAAGAGCATAAAAAAATGTTTTCTCTGATTCTTGTTCCCTGTTTCCACTATTCTTCCTAATTGTATGCTCACTGCTAAAAAAATGGGCATCTGCTCACCCAAAGCCAACTTGAAAACTTGGTGCAGAAAGGGAAAGCCTAATAGAAATTAGATCCCTATATCAACTAGCTGTGTGGAATGTTTCTTGGACAAATGAGTAGAGATGAGACTGGAAGTGGGAGCCAAATAAACAGGCTGCAGGTTTAATGGGGAGAAGAAAACCACATGGCTCAAATTAGACAGACTGGGACTAAAGTTTTGAATGCTCTGAAAGAAAAGGCAGTGTGGGATCAATCAAATTTATTGGCACTTTAGCACACAATTAAATACTATTTGAATAGTCAAGAGATCTGAGATATGCTGGATATTGTGGAAAGATTTTAAGAAATAAGAATGAGAGGTCCTTCTGTGTGCTTAGGTCAAAAACAGTGATCTTATTCTTGATTCACCCGCTTGCTTTTTTACCTACATACAATTTTTCATCAAATCCCATTGAAACTATTCTCAAAATATACTCAAATCTGACCTCTTTTCACCACCTAATGCTGCTACCATTCTGGCTCAGTGGACCTTCATCTTTTCCTCAATCATTAAATAACCTTTCAGCGAGATACCATTCTCTTCTTCTTCCTTTGCAGTCTCTTTCCTGCAGTGCAATATCCTTTTGAAATATGAATCAGATTATGTCAGTTTTCTCTTCAAAATCCTTTGTCTGCATCTCACTCAAAATAAAAACGCATATCTCGGCTCTGACCTGAAATCCTTTATGTGATCCGCCTCCTCACCTCCTACAATTGTGTCTCTGACTTTACACGTTTAATTTTCTTACTTGCTCATTCTCCACACTGGGATTCTGGTTGCTTCTCAAAAACTGTTCCTATTGCCCATGTAAGGGTCTTTGAACATGTTGGTTCCTCCATCTGACACACTGTACCCTAAGCTATGCACAGGACATTTCATTCTCATCTCAGTGAGTTTCATTAGAGTCACATTTCATATGTTTACCTCCCTCCCCTGATGCCTCCAGTTCCCCTTCAGTATCTCATTATTTCCTCCTCAGAATGCATCCCCCTCTAACATAGTGTAATTTCTTATTTATCATATTCACCATTTATGACTTTAAGATGTAAGAGGAAAGAGAGTTTTGCAGTATTGTGTTCAGCTAAATTCTTAATACATAAGTAGGTTGGATCATACATTAGGCAGTGAATAAGCATTAACCTTCTGAATGAAGGATTCAGGGGATGTTGCAGAGAGAGCCAGGATATGCCTTTTATGACAGCAATGAAATGTAAGTAAAAAGTATAGACAGAGAGTGAAATAAATTATTTCCCTAGGAACTCAAAAGTAGAGATCTGTGAGGCAGATGAGTCAGGGTCTCTTTATGGAGACATAACAGAATAGCCATTCTATGCTTATGAACCCACAAAGCAAAATAGGATATTGAAAAAATGTAGTGTGAATGTTATTTTGAAAAGTCACAAATACTAATGTACAACAAATCTACAAAGGGCAATCAAAACCGTATATACTCAATGTTTAAATAAAAATTTACTACAGTAAAGGAACAATGTCATTAACTCCTTCAAAACATTCCCCTTTTCTTCCAACACATGTGTTCCATGACTCTGGACACTTTCTAAAGCAGTTCTAGAAGACCTCCTTCATAGGGAGCCCTTCTGGTCCTTGTCTTGGTCTGGGAAGTTTATATTTGCAATCCCATGGAAAGGTTATTGGAACTCCAATAAGTTAATTCCAATCTATCACTTCTGGTGCAACTCACAGCAAGAAAAAAAAGACACTAAGACATATTCAGAGTTATGGGGCACCAAGGAGGTCCTAAGTCCAGTCAAGATGGTGGTTCACCAGATCAAAGACCTTGACCCAGGAACCAACATGGATTTTATTAACTCACGAAGAAGGGAGTGGCTTGAGCATGAGTGACTATGAGAAAGGTGGGAAGTATGTGAGTGTTATGTGCTGGGCTAGACAGTTGGTGGCCTGAGATCACCTCTGCAATATGCAGAGGGAAGAATATACAGAAAGAGTACTCTGCATAACATAATTGAGGTAGAACTTAATGTTTTGGGGTAAGTGCTTCAGTTCTGATGTGTAAATTTTTCTGCCTTGGGAAGTCATAGCGTCTTACCTCAAGGCTCAATCCCAGTTGAGCATGGAGAGGTGACTCTTCGTCTTGCTTGCCTCAATCATGTTTTTTTGGAGTCAAGGGGTAGGGAACCAGTGATTGTCACCTAGCTTCAAAGATTATGCATCAGCACCTCAGCTAGCCCTATTTACATTAGTAAAGTCAATTGAAGGGATAAAGAAATGCCCTAGCCAGCTCTATATATACCAGTACATGGAGACAGGCCAGGTTTAGCCAAAATTGAGATAATTGCTTTTCCTTGAAGGAGACTTGTCCAGCCAATCCTCCACACTCCTTCATGTCTTTACAAGGTGTGATCCAAAGTAAGATAAATAAGTGAATACTGCTGCTGTAAAGTAATTAAGGTGTTTCTTCTGCCTTATTCACTTAATCTGGCACCACAAAACTTGTGGCTCATCTTCAAAGTCAAAACGACCATCAAAAATGAACACCTTGAATTGATTCAGAACATTTAGGAAGGTATGATTGAGCAACTGAAGACACCCGTGAAAGAGGATGTCTAGAACTGCTTCAGAGAGTGGCCAGAATGATGGGAAAAGTGTATTCAAAGCAAGAGGGAGTATTCTGAAAGGGATTAATAGCAATGTGTCTTTTACTGTACTAATGTTTTTTTTCTTTTTGAGACACAGATTCACTATGCAGTGCAGGCTGGCCTTGAACTCACAGTCCTGCCTCAGCCTCTCAAGTCTGGGGTTCTAGGTATGTGGCACCATGCCCAGAAAGTAATTTTTAAAATTTAAACATCCACACCATATTTTTCTTTCAAATCTCATATATTTAAAAAATTCTCCTATAATGCACATTTGGTAGTATCTCTTCCTTTTTTTTATTACTTTTCAATGGCAGGTAAATTAATTTTTGAAATATAGATCATATTGAGAAGCAAATGCTCATCATACACTAACCCTGCAATTCAAAGGAGTTCAGGAGTTTACCACTCAAACTCTAGTGGAGCAAGTGGGAGAGAAAATATTTTGAATGCAGATAAATTTCAAGGAAGAATTGCCTATAACTCATGAATCTTATCCAGGTTGCCTAGAATTTACTGTGAGCAACTTGCCTACCTACATGTTGGTTTATTTGCCTATCTGGACCAAATTAATAATGGACCCTCAATGACCAATTTTTGGAAAAAACACATGAAACAAAAAAAAATTCTTGCACAGGAAGACAATCTAAGGATGTGACCCCCTATTGCATCTCCTATTCTTAAGGAAGAGAGAAGTAGGAAGTCCATGAGGACTTGTATGCATGATGAAACACACGTTACATAGATGAGTGAAAGATGGCATGTATATATTGCATTGTTTACTTCCTCATGGAAAAAGAGGACTCTTGACTCAAAAGCCTGCTTGTACCAAACTCGTATTTTAACAAAATTATTTTAAATATAGCTCAAATAAGCATACACAATTTTAGCCACTTAGATCTGTCTTACTTGTATATGCCATAAAACTACATGTAACATCTAGTAGCCTTAAGTAACTCAAACACTGGGGCTGTGAAAATCTTAGGATGTGACTGCATTTCAGAGCTCTCTGACCCAGAAATGACTGAGACACATTGACCTGCTCTGATTCCCTTCTGCCTAGGGAATTGCCTAAACCTCTTCCCCTCCAGATTGTCTCTGGAAAGTGGCACTGAGAGAGGAACGTTCAATAATATGCAGCTCTCTCAAAGAACCACCCAAATAAGACTCAATTTCTCTAACCAGAAGCACAGGTTCGTATTTTTTTTCCCTTGCACAAACTCAGAAGTCTCACAAACATGGCACCAACAAGCAAAAAACATTTTGTTGTGAGTCACTGGATGGCTCTCGGGACAAAGAATCTCATCCCACTTCTCTTTCATTCTGCCCAACCCCCTGCTCTTTCTCATAGCTTAGGTAGTGGGAATGGATATTGTCTTCTTTCTGTCCCATTTATTTTCTCATCTTTCCAAGAAACTTCTTTTTTCTTGTTTATATTTACAAATTTACACAGTAACATGTTATCATTCCAATTAATTTTACTTGACCCTTTCCTTGTTCTCTTAAGTAGGAAAAAATGATTACCAAATAAAATTAGCAGAGTAGCAGACTGGCTAATTTTTCTTCCTATCCATTTTCTCTATGATGGCAGCACACATAGGATTTATGCAGAAATATGCACCTAACCATAAAGAGACAAAAGTATTAAAGCAAAACAAACCAACACACACACACACACACACACACACACACACACCTCAAGTTGTACTCTAAGATCAAACACACATTGTGTTTTCAATACAGATTATTGGGGTTCTTTCCCCATTTCTGATTTCCATTCCTTCCTTAGCCAAGCTTGTTTGCACATTTTCTGAGAAGCTTCCGTTCCCCTGCCTGCCCTGGTTTGGATCTTGTTAGTCAACTTTTCATTACTGTAACAAAAATAACTAAGATAATCAACTTGTAAAGAGAAACGTTTTATTTTGGCTCACCATTTTGGTAGTTTAAATCAGTGATTGATCGACCCCACTGCTTTTGGGCTTGTGGTAGCAGATCATTGCTTGAGAATGTAGAAGATCAAACTGCTCACCTTATTACTGGGAAACAAACAGAGTGTGAGGAGGGTGCTGGTGTCCCAAAATCTCATTCAACAACACTTCCCCTAAATAACCTAAAGACCTCCTACTTTTGTGTCACTGTTTAAAGATATCATCAACTCCCAAAACTGCCTTCCTAGGAACGAAGCCTTCAATACAGGGGTGTTTGGGAGACATTTCAGATCTAAAATATAGCAACTGCCAAAATAAAGGAACTTGTCTGAAAACAAAAACAAAACAAAACAAACAAGGCACTATGTGTTTCTGATTGTTTTGCATTTTGGAAAAAGCAAAACTATAGAGATAGTAGAAAGCCCCATCATTGCCACTGGTACTGGAAGTGGAGGAAAGGGAAGGATAAGTGTTATGCAGGAAATTCTTGGGTTAGCAAATCTATTCTGTATGAAAATGTGGTGGATACATGTCTACACACTGGTCAAAATCCACGGAGGTGTGCAATAGAGAACCAACCAACATAAACTCTAGACTGTAGTTAGTAAGATATATAAGTATCCATTCATTAATTTCAATAAATGTATCACAGCAACACAAGCGTTAAATAATAGAGGGAATGGGAAGTAATGGGAAGAGAACAAGGATTATTGAGGAGTCACAGTAATATCTATAAACCATTTATCTCTGGATATTCATGGTGTCCAGGATCGCTCTGTGATAAGAAAAATTATGAATGCTCAAGTTCTTTACATTAAATGGTACAGAGTTTGCATGACATAAGCACATCCTTCCCCATATTTAAAATCATCTTTAGATTCTTGTAATACCTTGGACAATGCGAATATTTTGTAAATAGTTGTTATATTGCTTAGAGAATGAACAGAAAAACCCAAGTCTGTACATAATAAATACAGATGCAATTTCGATTCCTTCTTTTTTTTTTTTTTCTTGTACTAGGGACTAAAACTAGAGCCTTTACCCTAAGTCATATCCCCAGCCCTATTGATGTTATTTTGAGATGGGATCTATCTAAGATGTCCAGGCTGGGCTGAAAGTTGCAGTCCTCCTGCTGGAGCATTCTGGAGTGCTGGGATTGCAGGCAGTTTAGATCTGTGATTGGTTGAATCCATGGATATAAAATCTGTGTGCGTGGAGGTTAACCGTCCTGTCTATCCCATTGTTCTATAGATCAAAAACAGTACTAAATATAAAATCTAGTCATTTTTTTTTCAAAATATGAGGAGATAGAAGAAGAAATATCTAGTTGGATGCACGTAAGGATTAGAGAATGGTGAAAATTTCCAGTAGCAATGGATTTAAAGACTAATAGGCATCTTTTACTTGTTTACTGCTAATGTTATTGTTGCAATTGTAAATTGACTCTTACCATAAATGGTCGTATAGGTTGTAAAAGTAAATCTCATGGCTTTTATGTATGCCAAAAATGGGTTCTTAACATGTAAACAGGCTTCCTTGTTTTGTAGTATAAATCCCATAAGATTCCAATGATGTAGTAAATCAAGCAGTGCATTATTACAAAATATTGGAATTGTAATGGTTTGTTGGCT
>RJWT010028476.1:0-15196 GCA_004365215.1 Cuniculus paca | reverse complement strand
CTGCCACTGTTAATCATTATGCACAAATGCTTTCCATTATCATCTTTAATCCTGAGGGCAAGACTGCTGGGGTTATTAATGACCTCATATTCTACCTGACACAAGCAAAGCCCTCACACACCAGAGCCATCAAGCACAGAATGGGAAGCCTAGGCCACGTTAGACTGACCTCAAATGTCTTCACACCAGCAAGTTCATCTCCCGGAAGTGCTTCACACGGAGGGAAACCTCTGCCCGGAATATTCTCCTCCTCCATCTCTCCATGAGCCCAATTCTTAAATATTCTTTCAAGCTCAGATTACACGTCATTGCTCCAGAAAAGCCTTCTCTGCTCACTAGGTCTCTCCATGGGGGCAGGGGGGACAAAGTGTACCTTATTCTCTTGCTCAGTTCTCATTCTCTTCTTTAGGACTTTTCCTTAGTGTATACCTGTGCATTCACCGTTTGCTTGATTGTGTGTTTAGCATCTGCATTCTGGTCTACACTCTATGATCCAGACTGGCAAGAACCATGTCCATAAATGTGATTGTTAGATAAATATTAGTTCACTCCCTGAGTAACAATGATTCTCTAGGGTAGGGTGAAGAATCACACGGTCCTTCTGCATGTACATTCTGCTTGTTCTAAAAACAAGAACACTATGATCATACGTTTATATACTAAATTTCCTCCCTTAAGATGTATGAACAAAATGTTCTGAGAAAAACAGTTTGGAAATTACCATTCTATGATGCTCTGCTACATCAATAGGCACAGACGGCCAAGGAGGTAAGAGTTAAGTTGCTTAGGTCTGTTCACGCAGACAAGATGAACAAACCATTACAGAAAACTAGCCTTGTCTCTGAGAACACAGATATGAGCGAAATTCTGACGTCAGCCTTCTTTTCAAGTTTCAGAAAAAGAAACTTGCTCTCATCTATTCTGTTCTTGCAATGAGTAAGTCTAGTGCATAGATAATGATATAAGGATCATATGTTAAATAATAAACAAAAAATTACTAGACTCTATATATGTATATATATATATATAAAATTCCTACTTAATCCAAGAGTTCTGAGTGTACAAAAAAATCTAAAAAATTGTCTGCATCCTTTCATCTTTGTCACTTTCCAAGGAGAAGCCAATGCTGACACACAGCTTAGAAGACAATCATCCCTGAAATATCCCTGCGAGACACATCCTTTTCGAGAGTCCAAGGATTTGTGTGACTCATCAGCTCCAACAGGGAGCAACATAGCAAATGATCAGTCCACAGTGTTTTATTGCAGGTATTTTAAGGATTAAGTGAAAGAGTTTCACTGACTAGAGTGGACTTTAACAGTACTGGTATAAAGTTTCCAGGTGCATAATGGACATCACATCACAATTGATGTATAGTGGTCATTTTGTTGTCGTCTTCTTTGAGACAGGGCTTCCCTATGCAGTTCAGGCCGGCCTTGTGGTCACTTTGTAGCCCAGACTGGTCACAGAACTTGTAGCAGTCATCCTACCTCAACCTCCTGAGGGCTGAGATTACAGGCAAGCACCACGAGACCTGGCACGCAGTGGCCATATTACCAAAAACAGGATTGGAAAAGGATTTCCTTTATTATCAAAACCAACTTATTGGTATGGAAACCTGACACTCTAACCATTCTTCCCTTCACTCTTTCCCCCTCTGCAAGGTAAGCTGGACTTTAACCTGTGCCACCAGCAACCTGGTTCTTTTAGAATTTCTTCTGGCCCTCAATAGGAGTCAAACATCACAAAATCTTCACATTTCACTTAAAGTCTGAAAATCAGCACTTAGATTTACTAACATCTATTCTCATAGCATTTTTGCAACAATCTGACTTAAATAAATATATATATATCTCAAGCTCCAAGATTATTTCAAACAAACCTTATTTTAGAGAAAGAGGGAGATTCTTCCCAGGTGGGAACAGTTGTATTAGTTTAGAGATCTGATGTATGAATTAAAGTAGAATCCTCTAGATAATAATGAATTTCAAAATTCTTCTTATAGGGAAATTCTTTGTAAAAAGTCACTTTTGGAAGGTAATAGTCAATAATTTGATACAAATTTAAAGAAACTTAGGTCAAGAGGTCTATTGGTATATGTATTTGCTCAGAAAGGATTTCCCACTTAGGAGAAAATTGAAAAGTAAATTTAAACAAAATAACTTGTTGTATCAAGGTCTATTGGTTAGTATTTAAGAAACCATACTTATACTTTAGCCCTTAATAGTTTAAGTAGGGTATTTTACATCTTCTGTATGAGTTTTAACTCCATACAATTTAATTGTTAGTCAATGTCATACTAGGTTATGAGGAAACTCAAACATTAGCTAAAATTTTCCATTGGATTACTGAGGTCATTACATTTTCTCTCAAGAAATACATAAACATAAATAGTATATCTTCTGTGCTTCCTTTGGTCTTCAAATGACAAAATCTCCAAAAACAAATGTCTTGCAAAATAAAGTTAACTTTGTTTCATAGAATAAGAAGTTTGAAAATAGCAGGCCCCTGGGATTTGGCCATTAGGGTTCCAGTTCTCTGTGCTTTGGGTACTTGGCCCTGCCCTTCTCCACCTAGTAGGTTTATCACAGGAGAAGATCCCCACAAGATCATAAGATGGCTATGTCAATCTCCTTATTATATCTAGTCATACTAATGTCCAGAGAAAAAGCACATGTCTTAACCCTGTTGCTTTTTTAAAAGTAAGTAAACCTTCCCCAGAAAACAACAAGCAATTTCTCTTTCCATCTCATTGACTAGAACTACAACTTTCCATGTGAAAAGTGATCACTGATGGAAGATGAGAGTAATCACTGGCTACTACTATCATCTCTAACCATATGAGGTATAGTGAATTAAATTGTGTCTGCTCCACCCCATCCCACACACACACACACACACAAAAAAAAATATGCCCAAGTCCTAACCCCTGGTCACTGTGACTGTAATATTTGAAAATACTTTCTGGAGCTGCCCCCACTTTCCTGAAGGATAAGACTACATTTAAGGAAGTAGAGATATGAACAAAGCTGGTAAGGGTAGAGGGAGCAATCAAGGATGCCTTGTATAGACATCTCAACTATTCATCAAGTCTATTTTTTAAAAACAATGGTTTGTTGTTTTTTTTTGTTTTTTTTTTTTGTGTGTTTTTAACTGAGTCATCAAATTGTAAACAGTTATGGGATGCCATGCAATGTTTTAATACATGCACAAGTAATATAACATCATCTTTTGATGAATTCATTAAAAAATCCTGTCTTTTGACTTTAAAAAGATATGCACATTATCTATAGTCACCTTACTATACAATATCATGCTAGAAACCATTTTTCTTATGTAACTTTAACTTAGTACCCATTAACCAACATTTTCTCATTCATCCTTCTCCCCTAAAATCTACTTTTTAAAAATAAATTACCCATTGTACAATAATTTAAGAATTAAAGAAAGATTTTTGACGGTAGCGTTCCCATATACTCCATACCCAAAATGTATCCCATACATGTTACATTTATTTGTTGTTTTATGCATTTACATGATACATCTTACACATATGGTCATTTTATTACAACTAATAAATCAATGTCCATACATTATCATTAATTAAAGTCCGTATTCTATTTAAATTGTCTTAGTTTTTACATAGTATCTTCTTTTAGGTCTAGGACACAGGATATGTTATAATGTACCTATTATAACATATATATAAAACCCATGGGAACTTTACCTTTTAAAAATTTTATGTTGAAATTATGCAGTATAATTACAAAGATTTTGAAATTTGTGTATTCCTACATTTTGAAACATAACCAAAACCAAAATGATGAAAAAATAAGCTATTGTTCAAGAATAGTCTACAGATAAGAGCCATATTAACCTGGCAAGTACTATGATGCAGTAGAATAATCTGTGTCAGAACAGCAATGCTGCTAAATAAAAAATTGAACAACTCCTCCAAGATCATGATGCCAGGACTTGATGTCAAGTGTGTACGCTCTGTTCCTAAGTGGGACAATTCTAAAAATTATGTGTTCAACACTCTGTCCCTCCTGCTTCACAGCTTTCCTCTTGCTGATCTCATCTTCTCAAAGGTCTTCAAGTCTGAGCTGACCTCTGAATGGGGAGGACTCAGATCTGTATCACCATTTCCTATCTGCCACAAATCTGTTTATATCATTATTAGTATAAATAGTTGAGTGCACAAATTAGGACTCTAACTTTATTTCTTGTGACAGAGTGGAGTTTTTATCTTCTAAGTTGCTAACAAGTTTTAGCTGGACACATGGTCACCAAGCTAAAGACTACACATCTTAAATATACTACTGGATCTAAATATGTGATTATGTTTTAGCCAATTAAGTATGAGTTGAAATGACAGTACAACTTAGACCCCTAACATGAAAGAGCTTGTCTACTTCCTTCTTTTTCTTCTTTCTGCTGACTGCAATGTCTCTGTATGACCAGAACTGGAACAACCATTTTGAAACACCAGATGGAAGTCATGTGTGAAGGGTGCCATATCGACAAGCTAGAAAAAGCCTATGTATAGAGAGCCACCACAGGACCCTGGAACCATCTAGTTGGGCTCTTAATGTGGGACAGAAATGAACTTATTTAAGTTGCTCTTGTTTTGAATCTCTCCATTACAGCACCTAATCCTATATCTTAACTAGGACATTTCCCTTATTATATGTGCCTTCCATATTACCCATGACTAGCCATTTTCTTAAAAAATCTACTGTGGATTTTGCTTTCACATATCTGAACACAAAGAAAATATAAAACACAACATCTAGTAATAAGACTAATTTCTTCACGATGCCTATGGACTTACTTTCTCTCCTTGTGCAGTGGTGGTGAACTGACACATTTGTGCCATGGCAGGCTGTTTGCTCTGAAAGGCTTACCATCATTGCTCTGGGGCATTAGGACTCTATATTTTGATTACAGATGAATTCTACAGTATCTCTCTGTCTAAACTTTGCCTTTCTCTCTTTTCTTCAGAACAGGTACCATTTACTTCAAAATAAATATTTGAGACAGTAATGTTAATATATTTTAACTTACCTGTATCAATACCCTATCACAAAGAAAATAAAGATGCCCATAAGCATCAGGGTTTGAGTACAAAATGGCCACAGAACTTTTCCTTAAAGGAAATGATCCAAGATTTTCTAAAAAGCCACATAATATGATCCATGGAAGAAGATGACTAGAACGTATGAGAAAAAAATTAAGTTCACGGCAGAAAACTATAACCTATCACTATACATGACAATTTCTATGGAAAGGCAGTGCTTTTATACTTGGGCAATGAAATTCCTTCGGAGATTTACCCATTCATTTAATTTAATAAGCATTCATTGATCATGAATGGGCATCTTTGTGGCCAAACTTAAAGCATAATGCCAAGTTTTAGTCAAAACCGTCTCTGCAGATTTTTTTCTCTCTTGTTGAATTTGCCTAGAGTCAGCAAAAGAAGGCAAAATCACTTTCTTTGTCCTGACACTTTGCAGCTACTTTGGTGCCCCACTCACTAATGCCAACTCCAACTTCTGATTTAAGAAATACTTGAATAGCAACAGAATAGCCAACTACCTCAGTATACTTTTAGCAAAAGCATACATTTTGAAAGTCTCAAACTTGTACTTAGTTGTGACACAGTCTTCCTTTCTGGCAAGTGACATTTTTGATGCAGAAAATACTAAATTCAGAGCAAGTAAAGAGTGCTGAAATTCCCTTCAATTATAACCCCCTTTTAGGCTGATAGAGTGGGAGGCCGAGAGAGATGAACAGCACTTATCTGTTACCAAAGGTTAGCAGACGGCAGAGTCTACAGAACTCAGGATCCTGAATCTCACTACAAAACTCCCCCCTGTTTTCTCCATCAATTTACAAATCAAGGTTGAGATTTGTAAATAAAAATGAGTTGAATTCTTTCAAATTAACTGCCTTTTGGCAATTTAAAAATAAAACTTTCTAATATTGCATAGTCCTGTAAAGCTACACTGTGCAGAGGAAAGTTTTAAAATGGAAACTAATTGATCTATACTGTAAAAATCACTCTGCTGATAACTTTCTGTTGACTTAGATAAATTCAGAAGATATAAAATGATTAGGGTTGAATAATATTCTGAAGAGCCTGTAAGAGTCTCTGGTTTTATGACTTTAAGACCAAGAGAAAGATCATTAAACTTCTCTTTCTTTTTTTTTTTTTTTTGTCATTTGAATTTAAATCTATCCAGTCACTGCTTCCCATGACTTTTAAGCTTTATACTACCTGGTAATAAGATACATGCTAAAGAAAGTGGTAGATAACTAAAAAGCTAATCCAATCACATTCATAAATTATTGTTTTTCACCTAAAACTTTCTGAATTAAAGTATAGAACAAGAGCTATGAGGCCTAACTGTAATCTTCTAATTCAAATCCTTTCCTTAAGAAATGCAACCCAACCATCCCTTACCTGTTTATTCATTATTTCATAGAAATCCCACAGTTTTCCCTAGCTCTGAGACTTTGCTAATATTCAATACCCTTTTTATTTCTATGAACTGAAGTCATTACTCTTCCTTCAAGACTCAGCTTGAGCCCAAGCTATTTCATATAGCATCTGCCTAGACCATCTGTTTGGTCCTTAGCCACTTGGCACTTGGTCTTGGCGAATGCCCACTACCCAAACTAGATCAAAGTCTGCTCTCTACAGGAAATATGACTTAGACCTATTTTTATGCCTCGTGTAATAGCCTACACATGGCAGGTGCTCAATAAATGTTTGTTGTTGATCATGATGCATAGAAGCGGTTCCCAAGGGTGACAAAAGAGGAAATTATAGAAACTCAGTTACTAGGTAGGAGAGTACACATCCATGAAGATGGGTGAGATATAATAGTAGAAATTGACGAGAAATTGAATAAGGGACACTAATATAAAGGGGGCTGAAGATGATGATCATCAGATGAGAGTTGGAGTCATTAAAATTGTTCATTCTCTCTACATTCCTTTTTGATATTCCTATTATGTAATATGAGAATTCACTAAAATCTGGAATTATTATAGTCATTAAACAAAATAATTATTACCAGTAAGCTGAAAATGCCTGGTTACAAGTGGATTGGCATTAAATAATTTATAGATGTTTTCGGTGTTTCCTGTTTTTTTCATGTATTTATAAAAGCAAAAATTTATTTTTATGTCCTTTGCTGCTGATCAAGGTTTCTTTCGAGAGGTCACAGAGAACATGCCTTTCCATAAGCACAGGTGCAGGATAAACCCAAGCCATCTCAACCTGATCTAGCACAAGGAGCATCAAGAGTCATCTAGTTTGGAAAGTGTCTCTGGTTCTCAACACTCCCCAAACCTGTACACACAAATACATGTGAAATTTTAAAGGACTCAATTGTTTTTCTCACTGCAATGTTTTTCCCAACTAATCGAAGTATAGTAGGTACTTTTAGAGCAAAGAATGCTGGTCTAGTCCTTCCTAACCATAGCTTTCAAAGAATCACTGGGGAAGATCTGAGAAACATACACAGATCCAGCTGCCAGAAACTCAATTGGAATAGTTTTCAGGGAGGCACAGGACTATGTACTATTTTATGTGTGCCAGGTAATTCTGGTAAGTGGCAAATTTTCAAATACTAGTTTATATCATATTGTTTTGGCCTCTCAGGTTTTTTTTTTAGCCGGAATGACTTTTTTCCCTTCAATTTTTACCTCGCAGGAGAATTTTCATTTAGGTATGTAGCAATTAATGTCAGCTTCAATCTCTCCTTAGCACAAAGCTTCACACAGATTCCCATGTGGGTTTTTTCCTGGCTGACAAATTTTCAAGGTGAAAGAGCTATTATCCATCACAAATTTGGGGGAAACGTCATTTCACAATCTCATCCTTCTGTACGTCATATTAGTCATGATTTAAACTGAGGTACAAGGCTTTTGAGAATAGTTTTTGATACTCCTTTAAGTGGGCAGAAGTTACAACTACTGAGTAGAAGTTATAATTCCATGCTTTTGTGAATTTAATTCCCTCAAAATATAATGTCCCATTACAACTGGCTTCCAGAAAGAAACAAACCAAATAAAAGCTGTATCAGAGAACCATTGTAGTTAAAGAGCTTTCTTGGAAACCCTAGTATAATTCTGACTATAATGAGGTGAAGAGGGCAAGAAGAGGGAAGCTTTGTCAACAGGCTCAACTGGTTTCCAATTCTATGCATGAGAAATGATCTTCAACAAATGACTTGACTTCCAACCCTTCATGTCTTCATCTAGAAAAGATTATTTGAAACCATCTCAAAGAGCTCCCATGAGGATTTAGTGAGATAATATCCAACAGTTGCTGGCATATGATGGACAGTTAGAAAGTAATATTCTCAGTTTCCTCCAAGGGAGAAATTTATTGGTTTTGCTAAATTCAATTAGAGTTCTAATTTTTTAGTATTTACCATGTTTAGTATTTGCTAGTTTTTCATAAACCAAGCTGACCTTTTCATATTAATCTTAAACATTCCTATGCTTTCTACATCATTTATACTTAATGAATTAATTTGTCCAGGGTCTCTCATGTTTATGGAGAAATCAACTTCCCTTTCTTACTATTTACATGCATTTTAAAAATAATTGCAATATACTAAAAAATCCTGACTTATGGATAGCAAAGAGAAAGCATATACTTCCATGCCAAAAATGTTGGCTTTTGTTATTTGATGTTTTATTTATTCAACATCAGTTAATTTTTGGTATCAGTTATTCTTTATGTATACACACAAAGAATTTATAAGTTTTGAAATTTATACTTTTTATAACAATTGGTAGAATAGCATAATTGGTATCCTATCTATTCACTTAGACATAGTAGGAACTGTATGCTCACCATCACCAGTTCCAATTAATTGTTGTTCCAAAGATCTAATTTTTTTTTTGATAGTGCTGGGAATTGAATTCAGGGAATGCTGAGCTACATTCCCAGTCCTATACATTTTTATTTTGAGGTAGGATCTTGCAAATTTGCCTCCTCTCTAGCTTTAAACTTTGAATACTCCTGAGTAGCTGGGATTACAGGTATTTGCCACCAAACCCAGTAGGTAAGATTTTTTTTTTAAATGACTCGGTCCTCCACCAATGTGTGGTAATTGTATTATGGCAAAAACAAATAATCTTATCATTACATTTGAATCTTTTACCAAACGTACAAGAGCACTTACAACAGTGGCCAATGTTTCACTTTTAACAGAATTCGTTTCTAAAATTTTCCCTTTATTCCTTAAATGGAATAAAAATAACCAAAATATTCTTGGAATTTTCTTAATTTATTTTCCTAGTTAAACTGCTAATAACACTGGAATAAAACTAGCACCACTAAATATTTACAAAATTATTCCGCAAACAGAACTAACACATTAATAGCTCTTGCTTCGCTTTTCACACAAGAAAAAATTGAAATAAATGAACTAAATTAATTCAGGAAAACAGCCATTTATTTGAAATGAGAGACAGATTCCACAGAGTGATGGAACAGCACTTTTTGCAGCTGTGTGTGTTAAATCATTTCTGTCGTATCCAGTCTTATGAATAGAGAACTACAATTTTCTGTACTAGCTTCAGATGCTCCGTTAGCAGATTTGTCTCTTTGGTTTTCATGTGGTTACTGATATCCCTGCTACCCTCTTAATGAACAGCAAAGGAAGTTTTTGTACATTTCTCATTGCTTACTAACCACTAGAGAAATGAGAATTTCATTAAACTACACCTATAAACTTTAGACCGTGACTGGTATCAAACAGGTTTGATTTAAAACTCTTTTTAAGTATGTGTTAACACCAAATAGCATAATAACTTAAGCTAAACCTCAGATTTTTGGATTGCCTTATTAAATAATAACAAACTGAACCTCATTCTTTTGACAACTGAAGAAAAATTACAGCTTCAGGCTTCAATAAGTTTAACTTCCTCAAAATAAAAGTTTTTATTTCACTTGCCTTTCAGATAAAATCACAGACCAAATAATGGCTGTCACAATGAACCATTCAGGTTGTAAATGTTGTCTCTGTTAAGACTAGGGGATAAAGTGAATACTTAAGTAGAGGTTCATATGATAAAGGAACTGACAAAAATCATTATAACAGGAACTTTCAGAGTAAGTTTTATATGCCTTATGACAAGACTCCTCAAGCTCTATTTTCCATACATATTTTTCTATACCTAATCTAAAATTAGACAAATTGTACCTAATCTAAAATTCACTGTGATTCCCACTAACCCCGCACACTGGTAGCCTGAAGGCTTTGCGCATCTTGCATACGGGGCCTTAGCCCACCTCGTTGGAAAATCACGAGGCCAGCAGGGACACCAGCATTAAAAACTTCTTCCACCACCACTTAAGACCAGAGCCCCGAGTTCTTGCCTTCAGCTCAGGTCTCAAAAGGGGGAAGTTTTATAAGAGATCATGCTGCCACTGAAGGGGACATGTTAGTCAATTTGCTACTAGGCAGGGTTGGGAAAAAAGAGGCAATGTATCACTAACTGTCTAATTTAAGCACAGAGAAAAGATCTGTTCATTGCACCTACTCTCACACCTTTGAAGGAGAGCATGGTAGAACCCAACCTGGCTCATTTTTGTATCACACAAATGACAACAGTTAAAAATAATCCTGGATAAATGCTAAACCAGAGAAAATGCAAGATATAGGCATAAATCAGTACTGTCCTGGAGAAAGAAAGATATATGGTATCATTAACCTTCACAGATATATTTTTTCATAGCTATCTATAACATAGACCTAAAAATTCAAAATTTCTATGTAACAAGAGAAATATAGCAGATTTAGGTATTTGCTTAGTTAGGTAAGTGTACAAATATCCTCACACTCAACCTTTCTTCTCAACCAGTTTTTACCCTACCTCAGAAATAAAGTTGATGTTAAAAATGGATATACTAAAATTATATTTTTCATGTCATTATTTGCTCTTTGGTAGTCAGCATGAGAAACAGAGTAAAACAAGGTAGTTATTTTATCTGTAGATGTTAATATGTGCATGTCTCCATAGGGTTGCTTTAGTTTTCCCTATGTTAACCCTCTGTTTGCTCAACATTCAGTATGGAGAAAAGAAAAACTCCTTGTGAAAAATTTATTCCACAGACAAAGTCCAGCCCATGACAAAGAAAGTCCATAAAATAAAAATACACCAATAATACACTCATGCTAATTCTCAAGCCCACCAAAATTACTAGAAGACTCTCAATTTACTATGGTTCTTTGTGAGAAGTTACTTTTAGAAATAACCTAAAGAAAGATACTGCCATTGTCACTGAGAAGTACAAAGTATAATATAGCCTTAATCTACAAATGTGATGGCTCACAAAATGCTATTTTCAAGATAAAGACTACTTATGTATACAAATCTTAATCATTTAATGGTATTATAAAATACACCAAACATAATCAAGTCATCTCTAGTACAACAAGATACAATTATATTGTAATACAGTTTATTCGTAAACTAATGGGCCAAAATATTTTCTGTCATGTTTTCCCTATAAAATTCCCTTGCAGCTTGTGTTAGCTCTTTTTTTTTTCCCCTTGATGATATTATACTTGAAGTTCTGGGCTTCCTTTTTCTTTTTGTACATCACTGAATTGGGCCATGGGGATAGTGCTTTATTATTCTTACGATGAGAATTACATGAGTTTCATAGCAGGTAATCTCTAATTTAACTTTCATGTTCATAGCTATGTCACTGGTAAATGCTGTCATAAATCTGACCTTCAGCTACATGAACAATTATGTATCACTTTGGACATCTATTTCTCCATAATGTCCTTCCTATTAAGAGAATACGTATGTTGAAGTTCACTGTTACATGTTTTATTGTTCATTATCTAATAAATCTTCTCCAAAACTTAACAGGACTTAACAGGTAAGCTATGTGAAGTCAGGCAGCTAGGAACCAGTGGAGTTGAGATTCAACCTAAGCAAGACCAGGTCTCAGCTAGCCCTTTCTCTCTTTGGTCATGCTACTTCATCCACCTACCTTCTCTATTCTCCATCCTCTCTGCATCCCCCTTTGAAATTGTGTACTCAAAATACCAGATATGAAAGTTCAGCTTGAGGTAAATATCAAATTGCAACCAGGTTGAAAACTTTTGTGATTACCAATGTGCTTAATGCTTCTGATACTACACTTAATCTTAGCCAAAAGACTGGGAAGAAATGCTGCCAAATGCTTCTGAAACCAATCTTTTACATAGAATTAATAAAATCTTTGCAAGTTGATCTTTCAGGGAGATTCAGATATTTTTCATTGTTTTTTAATATAGAAGTGGGCCCTTGACTTACAAACTCAATTCGTTCCTGAGGGCTGGTTGTAACTCAAGTTATCAGTTGAAGGCTCAGGTTCCTGTACACAGCCTTCAAAGTCTCTTTCCTGTATACAGGCCGATCTCAGGGTCCTTAGAGAGACATTGGCCCAGGATTTCTCAATTAATCCCATACAGGAAAGGATGTTGTAATGTTCCTTCCAGTGCTTGTTAAGGATTAAGTCTGTATCTGAGACCATCTGCAAGCACAAGCTGTCAGCATTTGGACCATAACTCAAGACTTTGGTCATAAGTTAAAACTAAAATTCTGGTCATAACCTAAGTTGTTTGTTTCAGGCTGGTCATAACTCGAGAGTCCACCGTAGCTAGTGTACTGAATTTCTTTAATTTTTGCAATAGATTTTTCAGTTGATTTGCTTTTGTTTCCCACCTGTATAATGTTATTGCCACCAGACTCTGGGATTCTGTAGATTCCTTCAGGTCCTTGGTGTCTTGAGCAAAGAACTGGACAAGACACTCAGTGAGATTTTACATTTATTAAAGGTCAGAAAGAAGCATGCTCTGCAGGGTAGGCGCGAGCCAGAGAGAGTGCACGGTGGCTGTGAGGTTAGTGGTAGAGGTCTTTTGTCTGCGTCATTCTTTAGGTTAGACCCTTCTTGATTTCCTAATTAATTGAAATGCTGGTGGGAATGGTTTTGATTTTGGTTTTGGAGTGTATGGGAAACCACCGATTGTAAGATTCCCTGAGGCCCAGAGAAGAGCAACAGCCAAAAATGCCACTTTGAAATGTTCCCGAGCTGCTGCCCATTAATAGCCACTCCAGAATGAACAAGCCAAGCTCATAGGGACAAGCAGCATGAGTAGATAGTGTATCTGATGACGAAGCCATGGCTATGTCTCCATAGATGTACAGGCACGATTGATGACCATGAAGGGAGCAGCTCAGGAGGTGGGTTAGGCCATGTCAATGACATCCATGGATCCTGCCTCAAGTTGAGCCACGTTTTGAATCACATTCTCTCCAATGTCTTTTGATTTCTCCTATCATCATGATCACAAAAATAAAAGATTATGTCAAGCTAAATACTTTAGATTCTTGGTGTGTACGCCAGATCTGACAAATCCAAAAGTAGAGTCAGGATTTTAAGGCCTGCTGGGATGTTTTTCCTGGAGAACATGGCTATTTTAATTGTGTGCCCTTTCTGTAATAAATCTTCAGATGCTATTTCTGCAGATTCTATTTGGAGAGGATGTATTTCTCTTATATGGAACAATTTTACTTCAGTGAAGTAAGATTATAACCATGAGTTCTAGTTAAATACATAAAAATATAAGCCTTTTAAACTTTATTTTGTACATAAGTATTTGAGTTGCAATAAGCCTAAGTCTTATACAAATAAAATCTTGGGAACTCTAAAAGGAAGCATTTAAATAATATCTCCTATACTTATACACTGTGTAGTTTTACAATGTTTTGACAATCACTTAATATGTATTTAACATCTGTTAAGTACACATCTGCTAATTATGAAAAGAAAGAGACTATCCCTCTAGGGAAACTGAAAGGAGGACACTAATACATACATTAAGGAATTCTAAAAGAAGAGAAGGAGAACATTAAGAAAAAGTTTTGAGCAAACCTCTATTCACCTCAATAATGTGGTCTGCACTTTGGCCTATGTATGAGAGTAGGAAGATCTTAATGCAGAATTAGCTAGAAGACCCTTATGGCTGTAGGTCCTTACCAAACAAAGATACTTGATATGTCTTAAAAATACTTTCTTTGCTTCCTCAATAATCACTGATCTGATCACTCTGGTGATTGATGCTCAAGTGTGCTATGCTGTTTTAAGCAAAACCTGAATATTACTTAAAACAATTAGCTGTTGTCCAATGCCAATCTAAACATATCATGGTCAGAATTGTAACTCGTCCACAACCACAAATACAAAAAGTAAGGATGTGATATTACACCTAGAATTATTTTGACTAAAGGCATGTGTCTTTACAAAGTATTTTTTTCTTTAGTCCACTGAAGAGCACAGTGAACCGGGAGATGTCTATACTCTGACAAACATACTCTTACATAGGATCATGAAAAGTACACTGAGTCCACTGGTCTTTAGAAAAGATGAAAACTCCACAGAATAATAACTTACAAAGGCTTCTCCACATTCTTTCCTTTCTTCAGAAACCTTCATTAGACTTTCTACTGCCTTTCTACTTTATTTCCTGCTGCTTCTTGAACTAGTAACATTTGAGATTATTCCTGGAGAAGATGTCCTTGTTCTTCTGTCATTTGTTACTTGGCTAGCTCATCCTAATCATCCCCAGATCTCAGCTTAGTCATCATTTATTCAGGGAAGCCTTCACTGACCTCTAAAACACCGTCCCTTGTGTAGCTGCATGTCATCAGAGCAAAATACTCATTGTAACTTTGGCTTTTGTACTGTTTTGTTTGGCTAGATTGTAAACCAGGGGAAGGGAAGAAATAGTTTTTTGTTTTGTACTATAGATTCCTTTTCTAGCATAGTTCTTAGTATGTACCAGACATGACAGAAGTTACTTATTAAATAAGTTAGTCTGTTCCTTAAATCAAATACAATTACTGAGCATCTATCAATTCCTAATACAAAAGCACTTTCAGGTAACATTCTCAGCACATCATTATAATAAAACATTCATTGACACCTGTCCTGATAGAGCTTCAATATTACTGGAAACAATGAGCATAATAAACAAGTAAACTACAAAGAATGTTAGGAGGTGGGTAGTACTACTGGGAAGAGGTAGGGAATCCCAGTACTACTGGGAAGAGGCAGGAGAAGGAGGCTAGAAGTATTCGAAGGAAAGAGATTACAATTTTAAGTAAGATG
>RJWT010028475.1:0-15202 GCA_004365215.1 Cuniculus paca | reverse complement strand
CTCGGCTGTGTGACTCCCAGTCTCCTCCATGTTTACCTCTCCTGTACTTGCACTGCTTGGGTTGGACACCAGAGAATACCCTCTTCCTCTTCATCTTGGCATATTCCTGATTTCTTCCACACACGTGGGTAGTGTGGTTCCAGGCACCTCTGGCAGTGGCCAAAACTTCTCTGAAGCGAGACTCTGGCTTTTCTGGCTAGTACTGGCTATGGGCATCTGAGAGTGGGTGCCCATGATTCTGCACTGAGCTGGGTACCAGCACACAAGGGCCCCCAGTATTTGTGCAGCTGTGGAACTGGCCAGCGCCTGCAGATCTAAACTGGTTAGGAACCTATGTGATGTTGTCTGGAAGTGCCTGGGAGCAGAACTTGGTCCAAGCAATTTCCATGGGTCCATCCCCAACCTGGAGCTGCCAGAGGAAGCCTGGCAGCAGTCCTGGCCCCGGGCTTATCTTGCCAGACTCCAAAGTGGCTCCTGGCCAACCGCTGTCTCCCATGGGGGATCGAGTCCCCTGCACTCACCACCAGCCAGCGCAGATCTCTGCATCCACCACCCTCTTCCACCGCCACACCTCTCTGCAGAGACCTCTGGGGTCAACCAAGACTGGGACCATGACCCTCTGTCCCCAAGCTCAGTAGCTCTTATCACAGGGTGAGTCAGGCTCCAGGCTAAGGTGCCACCAGCCACCACCTTTTCTTCATTTAAATTCCTTTTATTCTCTCTGTGGGCTTCAATTCATAGTTTATAATCTTCCTGGGTCCAGGGGACCCACTTCCTTCCTTCTTTTCCTCTCCATGATGTTATATTCAAGCATCTGGACTGTTTACTCTGCTGCTTACTGTTCTGCCATCTTTCCGGAAGTCCTCTAATCAATCTTAAGTAATTCTTCTTTGTCTCATCTAGCAGCTACTGCATTGATTTCTCATGGTCTCTTGCTATTTTTGACAAATCTTTCTTTTCCTGGTCACTAACTACAAGCCTGTTTTCAATATCTGAGATCCTGTCCTCACATTGGCCTCAAATACTTCCGACGGAGTTGAAATACTCCATTCAAATATTTTCAGTAGAGTGTTTATTCTCCTGCATATCTGCTTGAATATGCTTTATGGATTCCATTTCTTCCCTATGCTGAGATTTGATAATTTTCTTAAACTCATCTACCTTTTTGTCTGTGTCTGTTCTAACGTCATTAAGCATGGTGTGCATTTTGGTAATCTCTGTAGTTGTCTGAAATATTATTTCTGATTTCATTTTCTCCCGAGCCTCATTCAATTGCCTTGTTGTTAGCACTTCAGAGGGACCTGGCAGGGAGCTTTCAGATTGTCCTGCCTCATTGCCCCCTGGATTCACCTTTAGTGAACTGGATATCTGGGTTTGCATTTTGCTTAAGTGTCTTCTCATTTTATTTTCTCTCTTTTTTTAGTTTAATTCCTGGGATGATGCTTGTATGTTGCTTATGGTGTGTTGCTTTATTGGCAGTATTTAGGGCCCTTAGGTGAGGATTGTTTCTCTGAGGTATCTTCCAGGTGTAACTGGTTTTTGGGTTTTGAGTCGGTTGGAAGATCTTACCTCTTCAGTGTTTTGGAGATGAGAAGTTGTTGCTTGTTTGGCCTAGTCCCTGATTCTTTGGCACTATGCCACCGCATTTTGTGTGGCCCCTAGGTAATCTAAGACACGGAATACCAGGACCAACAGTGCCAGGCAGTGTAGTCCTCTACATCCGCTGCTCCCCTCCACTGCTGCATCTCTCTGCAGAAGCCTCAAGGGTCGCCTGCCATCACCGTCACCATGACTGCATCCCCAGGTTCGAACAGCTCCTTTCGCACAGTGAGTCCTGTCTCAGGGCGAAGGTGCCACTGGCTAATGCCTTCTTCTTCACTGAAGTTTTACTTTTTACTCTCTCTGTGGGCTTCAATTCACACTTGAGATTCTTCTTGGTTCCAGGGAACCCACTTCCTTCCTTCTTATCTTTCTCGCAATGCTATATTCCAGTGTCTGGACGATGACTCTCAGAGAGGCTGTTTTCTCTGCTGCTTACCGCTCTGTCATCTTCTACTTGTACTTTTTGTTTTATTTATTCCATCCTTCACCATCATTTTGCTTGCTACTAAGTTAACTGAAGCATTATTATCAACAAATCTTATTTTTAATGTAAGTGACACTGGTGCCACAGGTCCCTAGATGTTGTTTGCTAACTAATCATAAAGCCAAATTGCAGTCAGGTATATAGCTCAATGGCATAAATGCCTGCCTGGCAAGTCCCCATACAGAAAAAAAAGAAAAAGAAAAGAAAGAAAGAAAAAGAAAAATCGAGTTGCAATAGCTACAACATTCTAGCTGCAGCTTTAAAACAGCCTGTACTCATTCAGATGTTAGAGCCCCCAAAGTAACTAATTAACTCCTTTGAAATTTGTACAATCTAAAAAAGATGTATTTGTCACCAATAACAAACATTTGGTTGGCTTAAACTCTTACCACATTACTATTTCACATACTCTATCAAATTTTTTAAAAATTGAAAATATTAGCTGGGCTTAGTGGTGCGCACCAGTAACCTTAGTACTAGGGAAGCTGAGGCACTAGGATCACTGAGTCCAAGGCCAGCCTAGGTTACAAAGCAAGTTCAAGACCAGCCTGAAATACATAGTGTGACACTGTCTCAAAAAAAAATTTGAAATATAACTCTAACTTTCCCTCTTGCAGTGCAGCCATTTTAAGAACACATTTCCACCAATTTGAATTGCCAGTGGTACCTGCATGACTGGACCACTCGACATCTGGAATGACCAGTGGTTAGCTATTTAGCATCAGAAGATGGAATTCCAATCAGAGCCTCTAGGTATCAAGGGATACAAATTATGGCCCCGTTGTGAAAGTGTTAAGCATTTGTTAAAATCATAAACTAGGAAAGAACTAAGAATCTGTAAGTTTGCAGTTTGCAGTCACCATATGGCATTGCAGGGATGACAGCCTTTATTGAGCCACCATCTGGCGAGCCCTTCCCATGTGCTGAGGATGGTGGCAGATGTTGTCACTACAGCAGTGGAGCACAAGTCACATGTTTTTACATTTTCAAAGTTTACAAGAAGTGTAGGAAGACAGATGTTAAACAACACAACTAAATGGCAATAATGGTGCAATTAGGGTGTACAGCGTGCTATGGGAACATTTTTCAGGATCTTAATATCCTCTAGTTTAAGTCATAGCTTACATGATAATATCATTTATCATCCAATCTGGCATACTATTTGGAGACGCCAAGGATAAATATGTTTCCTAACAGTTCCAGGAAATCTAGGATGTAAATCAGCCCAGCTATACCTGATTCAGTATCTGACTCACGGAATAAATCCACAAAACATTTTAAGGTTTTATTGTGCTAAATATATATTAAAGACTCTCAATGATATGCATGTGAACTAAATGTTTTAAAATGATAAACTTCCAAATAATTCACAAAATACATAATATTATTGCATGTTTTATGGATGATGAGTTATTACATAAATATTTTATGTATGCATTATAATGATGAAAAGAGAAAAGAGCTCTTCTTTTCTATCAAATTTTTCATCCCATAAACTATACCACAGAGCTAATGCTATTTGGTGTATGCATATACTTTTAAGTAATGCATACAAAGTAATTCATTACTGGAACAAAACTGTACCAGTACATTTTCCATTTGAAAGTTGGCATCCAAAAATTACCTCTATCTGAACATACTTTGCACTTTCGTAGTTCTATGCTTTTGTTTTGCAGTTTTACTTCATCCAGAGTGACTTCACATTTCCTCTTTGCTTACAAAAATCCTATTAACTCTTTAAGTCCAATTTTCACATTTGAAAAATAAAATGAATCTTGAAGACTTGTCTGTGTAGCAATTTCTGAACATCTGTTATGGGAGCCACCAAGCATGTATGAAACCATGCAGAAATGAATTAGGAAACCTGGGTAACAGTCCCTACTTGAGTACAGATGGCCCCACTGAAGCAATTCTTTAACCTCTTAGGGACTTGCTTTTCTTGCTCATAAAGGAGAAAATTAAAGCAACTCTTAAGTGATATTAAGAATTACTGTGGGGCTGGGGATGTAGCTCAGCAGCGTAAGTGCCTGCCTGGCAAGCACAAGGTCCTGAGTTTGAGTCCTGGTACCAAAAAAAATTCCTGTGAACTTTTTAGATATGTTAGTTTTATTGTGGCTAGGTTCATAAATGATGTTTGGCTTTTAGAGAAACTATTAAATATATACACGAAATTATTTTATACTTGTAATTTGACTGAAAGGTCAGAAGATGGCATGGCGTGGTGAAGGGGTATAGATGAAACACAAACTGAGAATTGTCGAACTTGTATGGGGAGGTTTATGATGCCATTATGTCTATTTTTCAGTGCCTTAAATGTTTCAAGATAAAAGGATTTTAAAGCTCTGAAGTTCTTTCCAGCTCTATCTCTGCGAGTCTAACTTCAGTAAATGTTGTACTTAATTATGGTAGCCACTGCTGTTTTACTAGTATCTTGAAGTTCTGTATTGCTTACATTGTTCTGCTTTGTTTGTTTTGTTTTGTTTTTGTTTTTTTACTAGTTTTATTTTGTTCTATTTTGTTTGATTTTATTTATCGCTGATGGTATGGGCAGATATACTGCAGACAACAAGAGGCATTATGGTAGCCATTACTGATTGCCTTTTACCCTGTTTAGAAGTCAGGCACCATATTCATTGTTTTGTTTGTGATTGACTCTACTCTGTTTTGTTTGGTTGTATTCTTCTCAAAAAAAAAAAGTTGCACTTAATCAGCAGCCAACTACACACTCCCCTTGTGACACTCCTTTACGATCTTACTGTTTTTGGTTAGTATTTCTTGAGTATGCACTATTTACTTGACCACATATGGCTTTTCTTAGACAATAGTTTAGTTTTGGTACATCTGAGTTTCCTTTATTGCACCTCATAGTCAGTAAGTAACTGATTAATGAGAGCTAGAAGAAGCCAGGTTAAAATATGATTTGAAGGGAGTGAAAGATAGAAAATGAGTCTCATTCTATAAAATAAGATATTTAGGCATCAGTGTTGATACACATCAATTACAAATGTTAAAACTTCTCTAGAAATATAAATAGTTAACGAATATAGTATACTTAGTATTTGGTTAACACTTTTTTGAGTGCTAAGGGCATTTTAGAAATAAATTATGCAATTGCTCTCTATTTTGTGTTAGAAAAACCCATAAGAGCATTAATAAGTGTATTTCTCTGGAAGCTGTAAAATTTAAATCAGTCTATTGGTGATATTTATGTACAAACTCTGCACACAAAATATTTAGCCAGCCAGCATCTGCCACTGCCACAGATTCAGATCAGAAGGCTCAGCTCCTCCTCATGAATTTTAATAGGATGCGCTCTCAGCTGAGGATTGGCTAGCATTTCCAAATAGTGTTGAATGAGAAAAACAGATCAGCCCCCAGAGTAACAGAAGGCCAAGTTTTCAAAGGTGGCAACAGCCTATCTTCTCCAACAATATCAGGATACTCACTCTCGATCGATTACCAGGCAAGCAACATCATTTTCTTCAGCAATTATGTTAGCAGACCTCACATCATCACTGTAGATGGAAAAAAAGTCAGCTTTTAATAATTAGATGTTAAACACCCATTTTTACTAGAGAATCTACTACTTTATATAAAAGCATAATCCTCACTTAAGCTTTCTAAAGACCACACTTTCTTGTAACATTGTAATTTATACTCAACCTCTTTCAAAAAAAATAGGAAAGGAAAAAAGGATCTGAAATATGTGCAATAAAGTTTATGTATGCAAAGAATTCAAAGAAAACTGAACTGGACACAGAGGAATCACTGACTGCAACTGTGTGTGAAATCTCATTCTAAGGTCTGTGACAGGCAAAATAAAATAGCTCTCCCCTGATCAAGGCAGAATTGCTAATTAACAAGGAGGCAACACAGTAATGAACGGATCTGAGAAATTTAGTGGGAAAACAGTCAAGAGATTAACAAATGATAAACTTTTCAAAAATATTATCCAAACAAACTTGAAAAAACTTAAAATGAAAACACTGAAAACATTCCATATCGTCCAATTAAATACAAAAATGTTTTTATTACATAGAATGTAAAATGTATATTTTTCCATTAAAATCTCTGCCATCAGTGAATGAATTATGACAGATAATGAGCTGGAGTGTAATTATCAGCACTGTCTTTCATAATGGTATATCTTACAACCGATATTTTAGATATGATGAATTATTGTATGGTATATGATCAGACAGTAAATTTAATTTTCTAATGAATATCAATGGGTCAAGCATCAAGTAAAGCACTTGTTTAGAAATCTTAACTTATGTTAGTTTCTCTATCTCTATTAGTTATAAATTAAAGATACGCCCTTATGGCAGCCAGTACTCAGAGATTCGTGTGAGGTAAACTAGTAGGAGTGGAAATCAGTGTAGTAGTAACCAACGAGACTGTTTTGGGCAGCTTCATCAAAAATGGCATCACCCCAGCTAACACGCCTTCCCCTTTCCTTCACAGAAGGTAGTACAGAAAGTATTGTGGCACCCATTTCTACCATCCCAAAAAAGTCCTCCACCTATTTAGCTGACGTTCAGAGACCTGATATAATTACAGCTCTTCCCCAGATTATTGAATCCTTGCTGGAAGACAGCAGGGAAAATATTCAACTAGACAGGCTTTTGAACCAAAGGCAGAACAGTTTGTGCTCCACTTGTATTTGTATAGTTAGACCCAAATTTAGATAGGTAAGTAGATAATAGATAGGAATACAGGTAGAGATAGGGAGGGTGGAGATGAATGCAGGCAACTCTAGACACAGACAGGATCTTGGATTATGGACTAACTATTTCATCTGTGAGTTCACAGAAAAAGAGTTAAAGAAGTCCTTTCACAAAGTACTACCATGATTTTCACTAAGAACATATTCTGCATATCCTTTACAATTATTAAATATGCACGAATAGAATTGTATCCCTTTCATAGTAACTGTGTAAGTGTCATGGACTTATTTTTGACAAAAAAAAATTCTGAAAGAACTCAGGGGGCTATTTAATGTCGTCATGAAAATATACAGAACATAAGGAATATGGAGTCACAGGCAGCAGCTCTAAAAAGTGATGGTATAAACTTGCATAAACACAGAAAAATGTTTGTTCCCAGATTTCCTTCCCATTGATTTTATCTTTACTTTATACTTTCATTGCCTTGGGAAGATGGGTGTGTGTATATAAATATAAATTCTCATGTTTCTTGTAGGAAAACACTATACTTGGCTTGCTGGAACATCCACATACATTACTTCTGGTCCAGCAAAAACAGATAATGTATTTCCTTCCAAGAGCTCTTTTATAAAGTTCTGTACACTTCCAAACTTTACTTGTTTCACTTAGGAGCATAAGAAAAATACAGTGTAAATGTTAAGAGCAAAACACTGAAGCATTAGATGATGCTATTACACTAGGATAGTGCATAAAAAGAAAGGCAATTTTCTTACTATTGAAACAAGTTCATTAGCACCCAGAAAATGGGAATGAGTCATTCAACTTGTTTTTAAATTCCACTTTTAAATTGCCTAAATAACAGCTATAATACAATTTATTAAGTTTTAGCACCTGGGTTTTTTTTAAATAAGATTTTTATAATTTTTGAATAATCAAATTTGTCTTTCTGAATATTTTTTCATTACTCTATAATTATGTAAACCTGTCATATAAATCAGCAGAACTGGGACTTCATAAACTAATGTTAAGAAGATAAACAGAAATACTCCCCCTTTAGACATAAATGTAAAATAAAAGTACCTAGTCACTAATAAATTTTATATGATTTCTTAAATTATTTGAAGTACTTACTTAAAAATATATGCAATTCTTTAAAAAAGTATGTTTCCTCAAACTTTAATTTTGTATTTTATAAAGTTATTTTTATTTAGAAGAATAATTTCTTCAGACATGAGGTTTTATGAGTTTCGGGAAGTGAAGTGTCCCCTCAGCCACCTGATTAGCCATTAAAAACATTTCTATCATAAACTAGATCAATGATGAATAAACTCCTACCTCAAAAAACTGAACTTTCAGGTAGAAATTGCAAATATACTAGTTTGTGTTGTTTCTAAAATGAGATTCCAAAATGAGCTGATAAAAATACCTAAAAAACACATTACTTTTGACATGTCATTATCTGACTTTTTAATTTTTATTTTTTTGAAACCTCTGAATGGGGCATTATTTCAAGCCATAGGAAAATAAAAACTAGTTATTGTTGTTTTAAATTATACTTTTCCATTTTTAAAGTTGACTTAAGACTAAAAATTGAGAACATTAATCTAGCCTTAACAGCCAATTTAAGACTTTCCAATTATTTCATGTGCAAAATTAGTATACTTATTTCCTACAAACTGTGAATATTTTTAGAAATCAGTTGAAAATTTGTATTTAATTTGTGGATATTTGTTGCCATTAATTTGGTAGTTCAACTCTAACTAAGTAGTTTCTCATGCAAAACAGCCCAAGCATTTTATTTTGTATAATATATAAATTTGTGGCTTCACCTGATGAGAGCTTTTTCTCCAAAGTATTCTCCTGTCTGCAGTGTTTTTATCAGCTGTGGTTGATCGTGGCCCTCAGTACTCTGCGTGACTTTTACCTAAACAATATTAAACAAAAATAAAAGAAGAAAAAATATCTGAATAAATACCCATTCAACCAAACCCTGCAGACATATATAAACTTGATGAAGAAAGAGAAAAAGAGAAGACAGTTTCACTTCTGAATTACTCAGGACAATTAATTTACTCAGCTCTGTTGGATGAATCTGAATAATCCCTTGTTTTAACACAATCGAATGACCACCCTCTGTGAGAGAAAGTTTCCTGCAACTCCTCCTCCTCTAACAAGGTTATTAAAAACAATCCAGTGATTCCTTCCTACAGATCCTCAAAGAGAACAATGATGGTCTGGTGGGAACTTTCGTTGCTTCAAAAAACCTGGCAGAACTGATAGATCTATTAAGAATAAGGTTGAGTAACAGGAATTCTAAGTCTGGCATCCACAGATGGGCCAAATTCTATGTGCCTTGTAAAATAGAATGCAAAGTATGAGTTGGAGAAGAGTCCACAACCTTTGTGGGTATCTCAAAATGAACCATGGCTCAGGAAGAACCTTCATTACAAAGTCAAAGACTTCCATAAAGTATCCCCTATTTGGAGCTAAAATTATTCCAATTCAACGTGGTAACACTATTGTGTCATGCTGGCTGGAAATTCTGATTGACATTATGTATGTCACAATGAATTAAAATTTTTAAAATAACTATAAGAAATGCAACTTCTTTATTAGTCAGAATTCCTTCAAAGCAGGGTCCAGTAGGGGAGCAATGATAAGTAGTTGTTACTATTGAAGAGTTTCAGAGATTGGAGACTCTTCCATTCATATTTTTCCTTCACTAGGGACTTGGTTCAAAGTTCACCTACAAACCTGTTTACAAAAGGCAGGGACAGATTCTATGATGATAAATTCTTCCAGAGAAGATGGAACAATATGTAAATGTCCAACTGTGTAAAGACACAAGGGATCAATTGTTGACACTTCCGTTTAATATTTCACAAATTTTTTTGTCTCTAAGGAATGTAACACTCAACACAGGAACAACACACAACATGTTCCTCACTTAATAGCAAGGTAAAGCAAAAGACCTGTGTGTGTATGTGTGTGTGTGTGTGTGTGTGTGTGTTTGATGTGATACTTGATCAGCATCTAAATTAACTCAGACTACTGAGTATGAATTGAAATTCTGAGCAATATTGGTTTTCTAGCTTGCTATCTGATCATAACCATTATCATTTGCCATCTTCTTTCTCCTGTACCTTCTGTTTGTCACTGTCGTTGGATGGAAAAACATTACAGCTGTGTTCTTGGACCCTTGGACTTACTGAGAATCACATACTGAGCGCTAGAAAGGACTTCAGAAATAGCCCAGTCATTATGCAAGGAAACTAAGTCCAAAGAAAGTCAAGTGAGTTGTTTAAGGTTACTAAAATGTCACCTCTCGGCTGGAGCCCATCACGAGTCTCCCGTGTCCTCCCTGCAAGCCCAGCTCTCAGACAGAGGGCCAGAAGACGCTTCTGGGTGAAGGTCCCTTACTATTCAATGTGGAGAAGTTCTGATTAGAGCATTGTTGCATTTATGGCAAACTAATTTTGTAAAAACTTTTTTGACTTTACTCTTTAATTAATATTTACCTTTCCTTTGGCCAAAATGAAAAAGGTACTTCCTTCCTCGCCTTCTCTAATGATATAATCTCCTTTGTCATAGTACTCCTATTGGAAGAAGAGAGAAAGAAAACATTAGATCAACTGGAAATGCACAACTGAAGACACAAAGGAAATAGAAGTCCTCATTTCTTTGAAATAAGTGTTCTACATTTGTTTTTTCTTTGCTTTTTTCTTTTTTTCCTCTCTCTTCATTTTAACTAAGCTTTCTTTACATTGCCTTTATAAACTGTGGAAAGTAAAGACTTTCGCTTTCTTGTCTGCATTGATGTTACTTCTTTTACCAAGAAAATTCACTTGGAATATTGAATTAGGGGACAGAACACAGTGGTACAAGAAGTGACAGTCACTACGCTGTGACAGTCAGGTGTGCTTTCACCCACACAACCTAAATGCAACTGCACAAGTGATCAGCCACGCTCGGAAAATTAGGGCTAGGACTTAGAGAGCAACAAGCGATTTTACATGCTAAGCTGAAACTAGGCTCTTTAATGGGTATTAGGAATACTAGCCTCAAATTGTTGCCCTCTGAAGGGCAGCAACTGCTAGGAAGATCCCACATGGACACTAAATAGCACTGTTCTATGTACTACTTCCAAAAATTCGTCACAAAATATCATAAGGCCATTATCACTTTTATACGCAAATTCCATGTTGTACTTCTGATTTGGTCTCATGAGATCTCAAATGCTCATTTGTCTCTTACCACTTATTAATGTCTTTTTCTCTCATATATCGTTGTGTAATTAGGGAATTTTTGAGCAGGGAAAAGTAATTTGTCCACCTGTCAGACCAAAAGAACAATCTAGTACCTCAGAAAACAAAAGATGGATTAAACTGTCCACCTCTGTGGTTTTAATTTGATCTGGTCTCTAAGTCAGAACTCAAATGAATCTCTTAATTATTTATACAGACAAGACTGGGCTGGTTTGATTTTTTTAAAAAGGCATAATTAACCTAATAGCTCTGTCTTGTTTTTCTTTTAAACTTGAAATGAAACTGAAAACTACTTTTAAAGCCTCTGTTTTTTAGCATCACTCATTTACTCTTAAAAACAACTTACATTCATGGAATAAATATTACTCCCAACACTGTAATCATAAATATACCTTTTATTTGCATAACACTAGGTATATTTTAGAAGATATTTCAAGATGTCATGGAAAGTAGCATGATGTCTTAGTGGGGCAAAGAGGTCTTTAAAGTCAATCAGATTTAGATTCAAACTCCAGTTCTATACTGGATTTTGCTTTCATCAAACCATACAATTAAACTAAGAACATTTACTTTCAAAGATTTAGAGAAGTGCATCAGTTTTCTGCCACTGGTGAAAGGAATGACCACAAATTTAGTGGCTTAGAACAAAACCTTCTCATTATCTCTCAGTTTCTGTGGATCAGAAAATCCAGGAGTGACTTGACTAGTCATCTCTCCTTAGGATCTCTCAAGAATGACTTTCAGGTACCAGTAGAACTGTTTCCTTGTGGAGGCTTGGGAGGAAACTGGTTGTCAAGATTGCTTTCAGAGTTCATGTGTGGGGAAATGTCCCTGTCGCCTTTCCAACTGTTCATGGCAGCTGTCCCTTAGTTCCCAGAGGCCTCTGTGGTCCCTGCTCAGAGCTCCTGCATCTCAGAACCAGAAAGGACATGCCAATTTCTTGCCCTGAAAGTCTCTTTGACTTCTACTTCTGACTCTAGAAAGAGAAAAATCTGCTTTCAAGGCTCAGATAATTATATTCAGCCCACCTATCCAATCTAGGATATTCTATTTTAAAGTCTGAATACTTATCCATAAAGTCCTTTGGCCATAGGATATAGTAACAATACATACACTCCAGAGACTAAAGGTTGGAGGTTTTGGCAAAATCATAATAAGTCAATTAAAAGCAATATTTTCTGAGTCATGAAGAGCATTTTAAACACAGCAAATGCCTGATTAGTATCTGCCATGTTAAAGAAGAAGATAATAATGTTTGGTTGGCTTTCACATCTGCTGGACCTCAGCTTCCTTTGCTGTAAACTAATGACTGGATATCTACCACACTGATGGTTGCTTAAGATGAAGTAGGATAATGTATGTGAAGTTCCTGGTAGAATTTCCGGTACACACCTAGAGCCCAGGAACTCAGAATTCCTGTGAAAAGACTGTGCCCTGGTCATCAGAGTTTTGCACAGGAATGCAGGGCTTTCCAGGAAGGTTATATTTCTGCTGTTTATGGCAGCCAGATAACTCACTTCTGTCTAAAAGCTGGGGCAGACTTGAAGTGGGTCTCTGGCAGACCCAGCCTGTGAACCCTTTCATGCACATATATTTATACTGTCTTCCCAATTTTAATGGCATGGCCAAGACAGACCCTGATAACTAACTGTTGAAAATGGCCAAGTAGCCATCAGCTTGGGTTTCTGAACAACTCTTCAGACCCAACTGAGACCATCCTTCCTGTGAATAAGAGATAAATTTCTATTTTATGTGAACAATGATGTTTTGCATTTCTTTGCCTCACAGATTGCTTACTCTAACCCTTCCTTCTTTCTACTTTTAGATTGAATGCAAACTTTCCCTATAGACAAACTTGTTGAGTATGACCCTTGAAGATGACCCCAGTCCTGCAATCCAGCTGTCTTCATTATGTAACCAGTGCTCAACTCTCTTTCTTAATGCTTTTGGAGTCATGCTAGTATTTGATAATCTGCTCTTTCATCTCTCTAGTCCCCATGTCAGTCTCAGTCCCAGTGATGCACCCAGAGCAAAATGAGCATGGGGAATTTTTGAGGTGCTATTAGGCTCAGTTATTATAAGGTCTTCAATGTGTGCCGAGGTGTGGCTTTAATTCCTGTCAACCAGATAAGTTAGAAGGGGAAATGTTTGCAAGGGAACACTGAGAAAGAGCATTATTGTTTTGTAAGGGACAACCTTCTTATTGGGTACTTTTCCCAGGGATGATTCTTTGTCACCCAAAACCATGGAAGGAAGATAAATAATACCTCCCAGTGTGTTGACAGTAACTTCATAGATCAGAAAAGGCTGTGGAAATAGGTCAGACCAAAAATATATAGTGGTAAGTACTGGCTGTGATGCTAGACTTCCCAGTGTTTGCCAACCGGGGAGTGTGGCCAGTCAAGCCAGGGTGGTCACTAGGACCAAAAAGGGAAATGCAAACAGTGTGGTTATTGTCGTTGTGGTTACACTCCAAAGGGGTCCCTCAGAGGAGCAAGAAGCCATAGACTCTTTCTGGTAGAGCCGTGGTATTCACACATTTTTTTACTCTGATCTACCATAAGAAATACATTTTACATATACATCCAATACACACACACAAGAGTGTGCACATATGGACACGTATATAAAATGGGAACATTTTTCAAAATAATACTTATGTCACTACTCTGATTCTTTTTTTAAAAAATTCCATTATATTGATTCCATGACCTAGTGATGCTTTGTGATCTACAATCTGAAAAAGATGTTTTAAAAGATGTTTAGATACCTTGAGAGTTGTTACTTATCATATGGCAATAAATCAATAAATAAGTAAGCAGAAAAAGAAAATGAGGAAATCAATTTTTAGGATAAACAGAGGTAGAGATCAGAAGAAATTATATAAACAAACAGCAACACCTAAAGATGTCGGCTTTATTTTTCATTATAAGGAAAATGCTTATTTTGTGATAATCCAGTCAAAGGTAGATTAAAAATATATAAAATCAAAAGTAAACTCCAAGGGGATGGAGGAAAAACAGAGGCAAGGCTAGAATTCTTTACAGTCTATAGTTTGCAGCTAAAATCTTTATTACACAGAAGTATTGATGCTATACAACCAGATGTATAATACACATGCACATACATACTCCTCCACACCATCATGTGATATGTATCCAAATCTGCTGTTTAAAAAAAAGTTTACATGTATATACACTGTAGCCAGCTATTTTTTTTCCTAGTAAAAAAGTTAAAACAGTTCAGAAAGTTTAAAGCAAACATGACTGGATTGGGTGGACCCTATCAGTCATTTAGCATTAATGTAGTCTCAGACTTGTTATTTCCAAGTAACTAGATCATACAAAAGGAAAACCAAAAGAAATTATTCCTAGTAGACCAATTGGCTAAGCCAACTATATAGAATTCCATAACATTACCAATGAAATAGTCTGTGGCCTCCATATTTTGCAGGTGAGAAGACGCTAATGCTTACACAATTTACTGAGAGCTGGGAATGACAGAGGAAGAGCCACAGATCCTGAGGTCCAGACTGAAGACAGGTGGACCTTCTACAATTCCCAGATGCCCCACGTTCAATTCACTGGTCCATAAACCGCAACAAAATCCACCAGCATCTCCACTTTCTCATCACTTGGATGTCATCATTCCAATGTGAAAAATTATCTGGTTTATGCAAGTGTTAACAGGGACTCTAAGAAAGACCAGACTTTGGAAAAAATGACTAAAAATGGAAAATGCCTGAATCAAGTGAGAGACTATGGCAAACTCTGAATATATGTATCCTATTCCTAAACAAATCAGTGCTTCTCAAACTTAAATGGGAGCTGGACATTGTGGTGCAGGCCTGTATTCACAGCCCTCTGGGAGGCTAAGGAAGGAAGATCTCAAGTTCACAAATTCTAGCCCAGACTGGGCAAATTAATGACTTAGGGAGAACTTGTCTCAAAATAAAAACCAAGAAAAGGCCTGTGGGGTAGTAGCTCAGTACGAATCTATCCCGAGTCCCAGTACTGAGGGCAAGGAGCTTTAATGAGCATAAGAATCTCATCACATAACTGCTAAAAATGTGGATCTGGGGGCTCCTACCATTTTCCACTTTGGTGGTTGTGGAGTAGCTCATGTGAATCAGGGATATTCCACACTATTCCACCCTTACCCACCTGTTACAACTATGGCTTTGT
>RJWT010028474.1:0-15202 GCA_004365215.1 Cuniculus paca | reverse complement strand
CAACTGGCATCTCCTGCTTGCATCTGTGGTGTGGCCCACGGCTGCCTTCCTGGTCTCTGTTGGGATTCTGAAGCCTTTCCCACCCTTTGGTGGTTCACTCTGACAGATCCCCTGATGTCTGCAGCCCTCTGGGGCCCTCATCTCTCAGAACATACTGCCTGCCCCTTATACTGCTCCCACTGAATTCTGCCTCTGCTTACAGCTTATCTAATAAATGTCTGTGCCTCCCTCGTTGGCAGCTTTGTTTTATGAGATCTTTGATGGTGCGGATCACATCTTGCTCAGTTTTTCTTCCCCACAACTCATGGTCTTGATCATGGTGGGTGTGGCGGAACGTTTCCTGGGTAAAGGTGTCTCATATGTGAGCTGGGGTAGGAACTATGAGACTCGCTTCACCACTTGAATAGCTGAGGACCACCTGGAAGAAGGTTTCTGTGGGAGAAAGCACCCTGGGCAGAGTGAGATTTGGAAGATGTGTGCAGTGCTGGCTGGGAAGGCGGGGTACCCCGTGGTTGAGCAAAGACTACAGATGTCTCCCCTGTTTCTATAGCCCTTTCTCTCAAGCTTCATATGAGCTCTTGTGCCCATTCCTGAAGACTACACTGCTTAACAGTCTTTGAAGTTATATACCTGAGCTCTAGTTGAAAGAATGTATAGAAGACACAGGAGCCACCCTGGGTGTGTACCTTTAAAACAAAAGTAATTGCCAGAAAAGCATAATGGGTCGCTGGCACTTTTGAGCTGTTCATAGGCCAAGATGGTTCAGGGATGGAAAGAGGGGGAGTGTACAGTTGGGGTGACTGTCAGAGCCCCCAGGAGCAGCCAGACCCAGAAGCAGGCTGCAGGGCTGAGGCGTTCCGGGCACCCGCCTGCCGCACAGGTGTGTGAGCTTCATGGGAGGGGACTCGGGGTCTACAGAGAGCAGTGTGGGGGGAGGATGTGTCCGTTAAATCACCTGGACTTTCCTCGCCCCTTCAGGGGGCTGATGAGGCACCTGAAGGACAAGGCTGCTCTGAGGGTTGAGCCAAATAAAACAGAGAAAGCGATCAGCACAGAAAAAGACCACAAATCCCAAGCTACTGCGGTGAAAGGGATCTAGGGAGGAACGTTTAACCTTTCAGGGCCACATTTTGAGCATAATCACAGTTTTGTCTTTTGACAAATTGGAATATGGGCAAAAGGTGACACTATGGAAAAGAGTGTAGCTTAGATGTGCATTGTTATCCTCATCATTTGTCTAATTATCATCCACTTGAAGGGGTCAGTTATAGCTGGGAAGGAATCCAGAGATCCCTGCTGTCATGAAGCTTGTAGTCCAGAGACAGTGATGATAAACACTATCTGTATAATATATTTACATATATTTATTCTGCAGACTTTATATATTACCCATAGTATGAGAAATGGATGTAGTGCTTTAGAGAATAAAGAAGGGAAGAGTTCTTGGGTGTTGCGATTTTATAAGTAGGAGCTGCCGAGGAAAGCCCTTATTCAGAAAATGAGATCTGTCCAAAAACCTGAGGGAGGAAACTGCTGAAGGTTCTAGGGCAGGTCACCTCGTCTTGCTTGCCAGTCGCCTGTGGTCAGTTCTGCTGTGGCAACAAACACCTCAGTAGCTCTCCGTGTCAAAGGTCTATTTCCTCCCTTACCATGTGCTGTCTCCCCACCATAGGCTTTGTTTGATGTTGCCCTCACTCGGGGACACAGGCTCTGCCAGCTGGCATATCACAGGGGGCAGCAGAGCTCCCCACTGGTGATTAGACCCTCCCACCTGAAGACGGTGCACACCACCACGGCCCGTGTCCACAGACCAGGGGCAGGTCACCAGGGAGGGACAGGGAAATACAATCCACGCATGTACTGGAAGGGGAAGAAAAATGGATATGAGCGAGTAATATAAATTTCTACTCCATTTAATATTTCTAAGGTCATCAATTAAAAAAAAAAAACTTCATCATGGGAAATTTCAGATCCCCAGGGACCAAGGCAGCATGAGGAGCCCGAAGTCCCATCACACGGGAGCACACCACCCTTCGAGACCACTGAAGAGGTTTGCAGAGGACAAATGAGTTTCATTTACATGTCCAATTCCCGGTGCTGGGGATGGAGCTGTTGCCCACTTTTTTGCCACTACAAATCATACCATACCGGACATCCTCACTCATGAGCTCTTTTCCATGTATTTGATTACTTGAGGATAGTAAAATCCTTTGGACTTTTTAGAGGCCTTTGAAGACTCACTTTCCTCTCTGCCCACTGATTTCCCAGGTCACTTCTCATTCCCACCATTGGGCAAAACCCCAGGACCAGGACAAAGGAAAGGGAGGGCACTAGATCATACCCATGGAATATGTTTATCATCAACAGCACTCTGGACCAATGTTCAAGGGGTGATCAAAATATACGGTGAATGTTTACATTAAAAATGTAGTATGAGAGATGTTGCCACGAACCCCCCCATAATGCTCTCCCTTGCTTTGAATGTACTTATCCCATCACTCTCACCACTTTCCAAAGCAATTCTGGAAGGCCTCTTTTGTGAGTGTCTTTATAAGGTGTGACTGAAACACAGTGAATGCGGCTGCTGAGCACCATCCAATGGAAAGGCAGCTGGTAAAAACATGATGCTGTGTCCTTGCCCTCCTGATTCATCAAGTCTGGCACCATGCAACCTCTGGCTGTTCCCCAAAGTAAAAATGACCATGAAAAGTAAACGTGTTGAATCCATTCAGGACATGGAGTCAGCCACCACTTAGCAACTAAAGACACTCACAAAAGAGGATGTCCAGAACTGCTTCAGAAAGTGGCAAGGATGATGGGATAAGTGTGCAAAGCAAGGGAGAGTATTCTGAAGGAGATTCATGGCAATGTGTCTTCTACTGTAATAAAAATTTTCTAAACTTGAGCTTTCACTGTATTTTTCAATCATAGCACATATATTTCAAGGAAGGTATGATCAGTTAATACAGAATTCACCAGACTAAACAAAACATGACTTGTTAATTAGCTAGGAAACTTTGCAAAGTCCCCCAGTGTTTGAGCTTACTCGTACACAGCCTTTTTTGAGCAAGACCTTTGAGACACAGTCCTGCAGTTTGGTAAAGAGACACGAGTCCCGGTGCCAGGCCAGCTCCGCTGCTCAGGAGCAGTGTGAGTGTAGGTTACCCTGCCCCTCCCAGCGTCTAACTTGGCCCCATCTGTAAAGCAGTGATTCTAACTCTTGAAGTTGCAGTGACCTTAGGTAACACGGGGTTCGTGGAAACATCCATTGTGGGGCTTGGTATATATTGGGTACACGACAAAAACACCTTCTTTCATATTTTAGACCTTCTGTTTTGTGTTCAGGATATACCAAAGGCATGGAAATTGGGAGTCTTCCATGACAGTGCTCGTGTTAATTCTTTGCAAGTTCACATCTCCTTAAGAACATGTTCAGCAACCGAGAAAATTGGTTTGAAATTTAGTATTTTTCCATGACATCAAAACCAAAATTTTGGAAAATTCTTTCAGGTAAGCCTTTTCTTTGGAAAATCCCCGTTTCCTCTCATTTTGCAGTAGCCAAGTGCTGTTTACCCCAGGACCCAACACCTTGGAATTTTTCCTTTTCAATGGTAATAAATGATTTCGTTCATTTCCTGTTTTCCTCTGCTCACCAACCTACCAGCACCAGTCACGAGCTGGCCTTAAAATAACCACAGTGGCAAATAACCGGTTCCAATTAGTATAGGACATCAGGGTGGTGCTTTGTAGTCCACCCAGCTGCAAGGGGACAGACGTGGTGCTTGACCTCCAGCTGGGGGACTTGGTGAATTGAGCACAGAAACAATTTAGGACATCTTGAAAAAACCTCCGAAGTCACACCTGGGGCGAGGGCAGAGGCTCTGTCCTGCCCTTGTCTAAGCCACTCTGTGCTAGGTTTTCTGCACAGCGCCCTTGAATGCGCACATCAGGCCAAGTGTGCTAGCAGGGCGCACGTGTTTCCCCTCCTGAAACTGTTTTCTCAAGAGCATTCTTACGTCTTGAGGATTTCTCTTCATTTTTTCTCTCCCACTGTCAAACTCATCTTTGTTTTTTCACCATACCTAATGGAGAGGCTGGTCCCCAAGGAGGGGTCAACTGCATGGGGAATGGAAGGGGAGGATAGTCTTGTGTGAAAGACACAAGAGGTTAAATTTTGAGATAGAGACAGAGACAGAAAGACAGAGAGAGACAGAGACAGAGAGACAAACATACAAAGAGACAGAGAGAGACAGAGAGAAAGAGACAGAGACAGAGACAGAGTCAGAAAGAGACAGAGAGAGAGACAAAGACAGAGAGATAGAGAGAGATTGAGGGAGAGGGAGGAAGGGGGTGTATCTCTTTGTGCCCAAATGTGTAACGGATTGCACACACAGGTGTCATGTTAAAGTGCTCCCCCACCAGATGGGACACCATACCGCGCTGTACTCCACTAAGATGTGTACTTGCAATTTGTGACATTGTGATGTTGAAATTTAACTGAGAAAACTTTAAGCAGCACTCAGATCTGGTTTCTCAACTGTGATTTTGATGGCTTGTGTTGTGTGTGTTTCATCCTTATTGCTTTCAGATATACATAAATCTTTTTTCCCCTCTCTCCATTTTTTGCCCCATGTGTGTGAAATGTGATACTTTCCAGTATTCTTGGGTTCTTTTGGAATCCAGGATTTTCAATTCCTCCACATCTGCTATGAAACAGAATATTGATTAATGTGACTTGTAAATCTAACCAGTTAAGTGGGACCAATGACCAATTCCTATTCCTGGATTTTTTTTTAAGAAGTCCTATCACTTTTTCCAATCTCTCTCTTTTTTTTTAGCTTATGGAAAGATTAAAGGAAAATTATACCAGCAGTAAAGTTCTCAACCACATCTGAGGTTTCCATTCCAAGCCCTCTCTGGCTCACGTTAACCCAATCCTTCTCACTAGACATTCCTAACCTTGTCACTTCTGTCATAGAAAAAGTACAGGGTGATATAAAAATACACGAAGTCTATGTCCAGAAGGTTGTTTCTGTTTCTTTGAAAGACTCATAAATATGGCAAAGAATAATTAGCAATAAAATAGGCCATTTTCTAATATTGAGCTTTCACTGTATTTTTCAGTCATAGCACATATATTTCAAGGAAGATATGATCAAGTAATACAGAATTCACCAGACTAAATGAAACAGGAAAAAGTATACTTATGGGAAAAAACTGTAATCCTACAGGATCTGATATTTGGACTTAGAGTGATGAAGAGGATGCTTGCTGGAGACCAGGAGGGCGACTCCTAAGGGGCTACCAGCCTTTTCCAAACAAGATATGTTATACATGGACCCCAGCATTCCGAAGTCCCAGAGGTGCTAGTGGCATGGATACAGGGAGCCCGGGACTTCTCAGTCAGACAAGGTGACCCCCGAATGCACCCAAAGAGCAGAGTCTTCATCAAAGTGGCCACCTCCACAGAAAGCATGTTTCAACCCAAAATACCTTGTTCAGAACCTTGAAATTGCCTTAAAAGACTGTTATATTCTTTGGGATGCTGTTAATAGCTGTGCATAATCCTTTGGTGGTAGATTTGACATTTGTAAATATTAAAAATCTTTAAGGTATTAAATATCATGCAAAGAGTACAACTGAGGGAAATGTCATTTTTTTTATTAAAAAAAGAAACAAATTCTGGGGTATTTAAATTATTTTTTCTGTGTGACTCCAGCAACTATGAAAGCTTTTTGCTAGAAGACGGAAGTTTAGGAACGAGGAACCTCTACAGAAGAAGCACGTGGTTTCTCAGTCACTTAATCTTAAGAAGCACAGTGTTAATTTGGATATGCCCCATTTTTTTAAGTATCTTTATTAGTATTATATGCAAAATGCGCTTTGACTATTTCCATTGGTACCTCAGCCTCCACAGAGATGAAATAGGAAGAATAACTTCTTTTTAGGAGAAAATTTCTAAGAAATTGAAAGATTGAGAAGTTATTCTGAGTATTTCCAGTTGCAATCTAGACAGAAACTTCTCTAGGAAAAACCCCTGACTTGAAGAAACAGACGTGATCCTTTGATCCACCCTGTAGGGATCAAAACAGGTACGGTGTCACCGTTTTGCAGAAAGGAGCAATGACTGAATACAACTCATACGAAGCTGCCCTTTCGCACAGCCCCTGCTGCTGACAGGCACCGATTCTGCACCAGATTTCCAGTCACGGACACAGTAATCAACAACCAATATCTTCCTTTGGTCCTTTGCCTTCGATAATGAGCCCAAGAGCTAATTAGGTTGAATACCTTGGGGTCCCTTGGAAAGCAGCAGGGTCCCTACTTGTAGAAGGATGATCACAGATGCGAGCAATAAAACCAGACTTTCAAACAGGACTCCTCCTTCTCCCAACCAGAAGCTTCCTTGTTTCCCACTGTGCCTCTTCGGGAGGTGAAATCAGTCTAGGTGGGTCAGAGTGCGGGGTGAGCAAGCAGGGCGCACAGGTCAGTCATCTGTCTTGCATTGGCTGGCCATTGTCGTGGGGCTCCCAGGATCACAGGAGGCAGTGCTGAGTGACCCACTTCATGTCTAGACAGATAGCCATAATGAAATATGTGTCTGGCTCTTGAAGCTAACCTCTTAGTCTGGAGGTATTTTGATTTACAAAGACCCAAGGAAGAATAGACGACATTGTGTTGGGTGAAGCCACAGAGATTAAGAGGGAAAATGAGCAGGGTATGGGGAGAGGGAAAAGCTATCTCCTGCTGAAAGTTAAAATGTTGTCACCCAGGGCAGAACACTGACTATAACAAGGACGTTGTGTGTGCGATCGCCACTGAGACCCAGGAGGCACCCTTCAAGTCCACCCTTCCCTGACAACCTGCCTTGATCTTCTCAATGCCCCAGGGTAATCACACATTTTCCTAACGGCTTGTTTTCTTGGGCTACTCTGAGGACCTTCAATTTTTGCACAACCTAGAGCAAGCCTCTGTGGTATCAAATGACGCAGCTTCCACAACTGTTTTATGAATTTCTTTATGAGCAAAGGCAATTCCACAAAGCGTGGGCATTTTCTCTCATACCATTTTCCACCCTGTAGAATGAGGTTCGAAAGGCTTTTCTCATGGCCACTCTACCCCAGTCAACCAAAGTACTCCATCTATTACGGCTTGGCCAGATTTCATGACTCTGCTGTACCTAGAATGAGGATGTAATAGACCAGTACACATTAGAATAGAATGAGCAGAGACGGAAGGGCTTTGCGAGAACTCTTGTCTTTTTTCTTTTCCGTTTCCCCTCCTTCTTTTTAGAAGCGTGAAGTCATCTGCCTGCCAGGTGGAACTTATTTGTATAACACAGCACAGATGTACCTTGTTGTCCCAACAGATGAATTCCTGAAAAGCGGCATTTGATAGGATTCTTATAAATTGAATCACGCTCTCCTGTAGGTTTGTGTTACCGTAACAGAAGCCGTTATCCACATTCCGCTGATTTTCAATTGGCAGAGCCCTGTAACAGTGGAGCTTCAAGTCTCTCAGCCAAACCTCTATGTCAAACAGTTAATGATCTGGAAATAATAAGCACTTATGTGAGCTGGGGGAGCACTATACTTAAAGGAAGTTTGATTGTATTCCCTTGAAAGTCAAGAATCTTTATTGCACGGTGTGAATTTGCACTCGCAGAACTCTAGGCTACCAGGAACATTAGCGACGGTGTCGTCCGTGCCTCTTTTACTTTGGAGGTGAGAAAGCTGAGGCTGTGTGTGTTTATTCTTTGGTGGCATGTGACCACACGATAGAGGAAGAACAGCCACTCTGAGGTCAGCAGACGTGAACTCAAACGTTCACGGGCTGGGTTTGGGGTGAGCTACCCGAGGCCAGGGACAGCATGCCTGACCTCTCAGTGGTTACAAGAATTAAACGAGGAAATGTGTATAAAGAGCTAACACAGGGCCTAAAACAGGGTAGGGGCATAAGAAGGCTTTTCTCTGACCCGATTTCCCTCTTTGGTGGGTTGTTTTAGTTGCATATTTTCAAACCTGTATTTTTTTTTAAAAAAAACGCAAAGATAACACTGCCTGACACTGAAATCTAAAGGAGGGCAAAGTGTGGAAAATAAAAAGCGAATGACCCCTTTGCATCGTTTCACGTCTTCTGGACCTTTCTCCAAAGGTCTTTCTAAAAGAAAAAAACTGTTGAGTTCAGTTGGCTTCGTGTCTTCCCAAAAATTTTGCCTTACCATCCTTTTAGGCAAAACAGGTCCTGAGCTAAAGGTCTCATGTGGAACTTCCGTGGCAGGCCACGGTTGCCAGGTGAGCGAGTGGCTGGGCAGGGCTGCGCACAGGTCAGTCTCCCTGGGATCAGGTGTTGTCAGGGCTTTGCCTTCCTCTGGGACCTGCAGGGCGCCAGGGGTATGCTTTCCAGGGCAGAGGCTGCAGGAGAAATGAAAGAAAAGAGGATTCTTCTGGCCGTGAAGGCTTGCATCCAGCTCGTGGTCACTTTGGCCCGGCTCCCACTGGCCAAAGCAAGTCACGGGCCCAAGCCCACCCAACTGGCCGACTGGCGTGCAGGAGTGGGCACCCCAATGTGCTCTCCAGGCACAGCGTCGGCACACCCATCTGAAAGCAGAGGGGTCTCCCTTCTCTCGCTCCAGCTAGACCATCAACTCCTGGCAGGCAAAGATCATCATTGTTTTGTTCCTTGCTCTACTTCTGGCACCTAATTTACAGTCTGCCAAAAATATATATATATACAAAATGCCAATAAATGCATATTCAGGAACAACTGTTTGTTGAATGAATATTGCAAATCTTGGTTCAGGGGAATGCAGAGAACAGACAGGACTCCAGCCACGAATGCAGCGTCTTCGCGAAGTTGCCTCTCTCCTTCCAGAACTCAAGGTGCATCAGAATGTGGAGTCCGCAGTGCCTGCTCAGCTCAGGCCAGAGCTGCGCACGACCCTCCTCTGTCAGGCAGGCAGTCCAAGTGTGGACCGGTCTAAAGTTTTTGTTTTTTTCTTTTTGAGCCAGGGTCTCCCTATGCCGTTCAGGCTGGCCTTGAGCTCACTTTGTAGCTCGGGATGGTCTCGAACTCTCAATGACCCTCCTGCCTCAGCCTCCCGAGCGCTGGGATTACAGGCGTGCGCATCCAGAGCCGGCCCGGTGTGAAGGTTTGCAGAGAGACTGTGGCTGAGCGTGCAGAAGGCGGGGCACTTTGCTCACCTGAGAAAGTCAGCGCCCGCTGACACGGTCCCCAGCCTTGCTGCCCTTTCGCGTTGGTTGTGTTCACACGCAGCGGTGCCAGAGGCACGTGCAGGGTCCCCGAAGGGCAAAGGGCGGCGGCCCAGGGAAGCAGTGGGACCCACTTGTCCCGGCGGGGGTGGCAGGGAAGTGGCAGAAAGCGGTGGGGCGGCCTCCTCCTCCACCCGACCGGGCCCGGAGCGCAGCAGTCCGCGGTGGCCCCCGGGGCCAGCCTGTCCTCCGTGTGACTTCTGGTCTTTCCCTGATGCATTTATGTAACCAGGCTAATCGCGTGTGGGCGCTGTGTAACGATGAAGCCCGGCTCGGCGCGGTGCCCCGTAGAGGGTCCTTCCCGGCCCGGGGCGGGCAGCAGGGCAGCTTTCCTGCAGACCCGCGGGTGCAAAGCAGCGCGGCTCTGGGAGGCGCCTGTGTTTTGGCCCCGGAAGCCGAAGCCGCCCCGGTCCTGCTCCTCCAGGCCCGCGCGGTTCCCTGCGGGCGGCTGCGGCCCAGGCCTGGCCGGCCGAGTCGGGCCCGGAGCATCGCTGGCACCGGTGCCGGTTTCCAGGCCTCAAGCCGGTCGTCAGCGCGACCAGGGGCCGAGCTTTCAACTTTGCCCGGCCGGGCGCTGCGCTGAAGGTTGGGGCCGATGAGCTTGCGGAGCCCCGGACCCCACGCTGCCTTGCGGGGTCCGTTCCCCTGCCGGCCCTGGGTGGGGGCTGCTGCTCCGGCCCCCACCCTCCACCACTGCACCTGACCCTACCTAGCCTACCCCGCCTACACCACCCCACCCATCCTGAGCAAATGCTGCTCCTCCAAAGCCCCAGGAGTGTGCTCTGGTCACTGGTGGTGTCGCCTGGGGGAGTCAGGGGGTCCCCCAGGTTCATCCCGGCCAGGCTGAGAAGCCACGCCTAATAGCTGCAGGTCATCACCCCCCTCCGTGGGCACAGGTGACTCCAAGAGCTGCATCAGTGTCACGGGAGAAGACTTGGAGGGGTCCGGTGCCAGTTCCTCATTTGCCAGATTCGAACACAAAACCAGGAGTGGGGGAGACAGAGACAGAGTCGGGGGCAGGAATATTCCTCTGGGGCCACACGGCTAAATATCCGCAGAGCAGGAAAGGCTGTGTGTGTGTGTTTCTGTTTGACTCTGAGCTTGAGAGAATTCGTTTCTAATGGAGTCTATGCTGCTGACTCTTAGACAAGTCCTGGGCCGCAGAGAGCTGCAGGGACGGGGCTCGAGGGGCTGGAGGTCCTGGCCGAGGGCTGGGTAAGCACTCACCGGCCCCGGAGTCTGGGCTGTGAAGCGGCAGGACGCTGGCCAGGGTAGAAGCAGAGGCACAAACCAGCATGGCAGGAAAGTGACAGATGTCGGTGGGGACAGAGGCCCCGGCAGTGCGCCCTGGGACTTTCCAAAGTCACAAACCAGGAAGCAGAATGACCGTGGCTAGCCCTGAGGCCGCAGCTTTCTGACCAGTGATTTTCCCATTGCCACCGACACCTAAGCGCGCCAGAGGTGGACTTCCGGCATCCAGGACCACAGGTGGATTGGACTCAGTTCCCTGCCCTCGAAACAGATGGACAGAAGGAAGGAAGGTCCGCAGGGAAACAGCGCAGCCAGGTCGCCCGGCTGTGAGCCAGGAGACCCAGTATTCATCTAGCAAGCACCTCGCTTGTGGGCAGCCAGAGCAACGCACAACCCACCGGTTGCTCTTCTACCTGGAAATTGGGGCAGGTTTTAAATAACACCGTTATCCTGAAACTTTGATTTATATTAAGATGGTTCTCCTGTGCCATCAGAAGATGTTAGGTGGTTAGTCCTTTATGGACCAAAGGGTCCTCCACCTTCCTAGTAAAGGTGAAGAAACAAAAAGACAATGCCCAGAGGGATTAATAAGGGCTATTTTCGTTGCTTCCATCCTGCGACTGTCTCTTCGGTGCCATCAGAAATCAGGGAAGACGAGACAGAGAACAGAGCTCCAGTAGACAGGACTTTCTCAGCAAGCGCGACGCACAGTTCTTTCCCCTCGAAGGTCTCCCTGCTTCCCGGGGCACGAGGAGGCCCCCGAAGCGGTACCAGCAGGCACGCATGATGTCTTCCTATCTTTATTCCAGCGCCGAGGAGGCAAGTCTTTGTAGAGGATGTCCTTTGATGCCTGAGAAAAAGGACTCATTCCAAGAAATCAGTGCCTTGAGCTACATTTTGAAAAGCAAATTACAGGAGACAAGTTCATGGTCATTTTTCCTACAAAACCATCTCTCTCCATTGGGCTGCAGCCAGTGGGGGGCTTCGGGTGTGAGAACCAGGCTGGAACTCAAAAGACATCAAAGAGGAAGATGTGAACCTCAGATCCTTGGTGGGACCATTTTCCTTTCAAGAGAAGCCAGACACCTGCTTTTTAAAAATTGGAACCTAATTACATACTTAGATATTTTAAAGTGCAGTGTGGGGTGAGGAACAAAAACAAAAGCCCACACCTGACAGCAGAGTCAACCATGGACCTGCTGCCCTGTAGCCTGTGCTTGACGACCTAGCTGAGTGGACCCCATGGATCAGAGCTTGGGTCCTCCTTGGCGAGATGGGACCTGGTCACAGGACGCGTGGAGATTTGTTTGGAGCCTTTGCAGAGTCGGATTATTTAGACGTTAGAAGATACAACTGCTTTTTCCTGGCAGAAAGAAACCTTTCCTGTTTGGGGGACAGAAGGGGTGACAGGAAGAAAGCTGGATTAGGAGAAGGTTCAGTATCGTTGGGAGAATCATGCCCCTCTTTGATCTTTCAGTTGACCAAGTGAGGATCCTTGAGGTTTGCTGGAAATCAGGTAGGATGGTGCTGTGGAAGTGCTTTGCTATCTAAGTACCTTGCACACTCTGCAAGGAAGCAGCACTCTCAGAAGTCTGATTGATCAACTCTTGGTAAGAAAATACTGATAAAATGCAAAAAGTATTGATTCTGATTTGAATAGAACACAGGGACAAATTCTGCATTCCTTACCCCTCGCTGTGCTGTGTGAAGCAGTACTGCTTTCTTTTCAGCTGTTTCCTCATCAGCAAGTCGGGACAATAGTGCTCCTTTAGGTAAGGTTGCTGAAAGGATTCGATGCAGCTATAAACAAGGCAATATTGCACAATAATAGATGCTCAAAAATGTCATTTTCAATTTGCAGACAGTAGGGGAGGAGAACAAGAAGTCAACAAGAGCAAGCCTTCCCTGCAAGTTGGCGCCAGGCATGGGCCACTCAGGGGAGAACCAGATGCCAGCTTCTTCCAGCATGTGGGCTGGGAGACAAGGAGAACCAACAAGGCACCCCTCCCCCTGTAAGCGACCAGCTGATCTGGAGAAGCACAGGCTGCGATGATGGCTATTGAGGTAAAATACAATTTAATGCTTGTAGTGCTTAGTGTTTCACTGACTTTGCAGGCCTAAAGCCTGATCGTCTGTTCAGAGGAGAGCAGGACGCAGTGCAGCATCTATGGGGATCTCCTTCTGAAGGGGGTAGCCATTGCTAATTCCCTAATGTCTTGTTTTGAAGACCTGTATCATTTTCATTATTTTGTTATGTTGGGTTTTATTCTGTTTTGTCTTGTTTGAGTTTATTATATCCAATGGCATGGGCAGCTATTTCAAAGATAACAAGATATATTATGGTAGCTATATTGGATTTACTATTATCTTGTTTTGAAGTCCTGTATTGCATTAATTGTTTTATTTTTATTGGTTCTATTCTGTTTTGTTTTGTTTGATTTTTACTATGTCTGAAGGTGTGGACAGCTATTTTGAAGACAACAAGAGGCATTATGGTAACTATTGTTGATTTTCTATTATCTTGTTTTAAAGTCCTATATCACTTTCACTGTTCTGTAGATTGGCTTTATTCTGTTTTATTATTTATTTATTGATTGATTGATTGACTTTTATTTTAAAGAGAATAACACAATACAAAACAGAACTAAGCAAATCAGAACAGAACAATGCAAGTAACACAGGACCTCGCAATAAGACAACAGGAAATCAGCAGTGGCTACCATAAGGTCTCTTGTTTTCTTCATAATAGCTGTCCATACCTTCACACACAATATAATCCAACAAAACCAAATAGTATAAAACCAATCAAAACAATAGAATGAGAGCATTATGGGACTTCAAAACAAGACAATAAGCAATCAACAATGGCTTCCCTAGTGTCTCTTGTTCTCTTCAAAATAGCTGTCCATAGCCTCATACACAGTGAAATCAAATAATAAGATAATGGACTAAAACCAATCAAAACAAAAGAATGAAAGCATTACAGGACTTCAAAACAAGATAACAGGAAATGGACCATGGTTACTATAATGTCTCTTTTTCTTCAAAATAGCTGTTCATACCATTACATATAATAAAATCAAACAAAACAAAGCAGAGTAAAGCCAATTAAACAGAAGAATGAAAGCATGATAGGAGTATAAAACAAGATAATAGAAAACTAGCCATGATTAGCATAATACATCCCATTATTTTCAAACTAGCTGCCCATACCATCTGACATCATAAAATCTAACAAAACAAGACAGAGCAGAACCAAACCTACCAAAATTGTGAAAACATTACAAGAGTTCAAGACAAGACAGTAAGAAATTAACATTGGTTACCACCTTCTCCACCTAGGTGTTTTCTCCCCTATCACTTTTATAATATCTATTGTGTTTTTGGGTCCCACTAACTCCTGCTTTTTTATACTAGTGTTCACCTGTATGAGTTCAAACTGTTTCACCCATGAGCATGATCTCCAGCTGCCGCCAAGGAGCCTCAAGATTATCCTACTTTGTAGCTGGATAGCTTTCCATTGTATGAAAATGCCACATCTTTCTTATCTGTTCTGCAGTTGCTAGGCTAATTATCCTTGCTTTTCTCTGGTCTTCTGTCACACAGAACAATTGTTTTCTCCCTTCTGATTTTCAGTCCATGAATTTCCTTTTGCGTTAAATGTGTTTCTTATGTGCAGTATATTAATGGATCTTGTTTCTTGGTCCACTCTCTGTATGTTCCTTTTTATTGCTGAATTGAGAACCATCTGCATTACTGGTTACAACCAGCAAACACTGGTTTGGATCTGCCATGCTATCCTCCTGTTGTTGATCTGCTTTTCCTCTTCATTCAGTTGCCTGTCTTGTTTGGCAATTCTCCTCTGCTGCTGTTCCTGGAACCATGGTCATCTTTTTCTCTCTCTAGAGTATCCTTCAGCACTCTCTGTAGGGTTGGTTTGTGGTCATGAATTCCTTCAGTTGTTCTTTATCATGGAAGTATCTTATTTTTGCATCCATTTTGAAAGATAGTTTTGCAGGGTACATCAGTCTGGGTTGGAAGTTGTTTTCTTTCAGGACTTACAATACTTAACTCCAAACTCTTCTTGACTTGATGGTTTGTGTTGAGAAGTCTGTTGTGGTTCTGATGGGTTTTCCTTTATAAGTGATCTGTTTCTTTCCTCTAACAGCTTTTAATATTCTGTTCTTGTGCTGAATTTCTGAGATCTTAATTATTATATGTCTGGGTGTAGATTTACTTTGGTTATGGCTAGTTGGGGTTCTATATGCCTCAGTTATCTGTATACCAGATACTTTCCCCATGTTTGGTAAGTTTTCTGCTATTATTTATGTAAATAGCATTTTTATTTCATTTGTGTTGACCTCTGCTTCTTCATTAATGCCTATCACTCTTAAATTATTTCTCTTTGCCTTGTCCTGCAGCTGTTGAATTATTTCCTGATTCCTTGTTAATTTTAAAAAATCTTTCCTTTCATGATCACTAGCTGCAATCCTGTCTTCAAGGTCTGAAAGTCTATCTTCAGTCTCTTTCAAGTGGTTTTGCCAGCTTTCAATTGACTTTTTAATTTCCTGGATATCTTTTTGAATCTGTTTCATGCATTATAATTCCTTTCTATATTGTTAATTCAAGGTTTCCAACATTTTCTTATGCTCTTCTTTTTTATCTATATCTTCTTTAGA
>RJWT010028473.1:0-15209 GCA_004365215.1 Cuniculus paca | reverse complement strand
GGGGTAGGTCAATAAACACACGAAGAAATGCTCAACATCTCTGGCCATTAGAAAAATGCAAATTAAAAAAACACTGAGGTTCCATCTTACTCCAGAAAGAATGGTCATAATCAAGAAGTCAAATAATAAAAGCTGGCAAGGCTATGCAGACAAAGGAAGCTTTCCAGTTGTTAGTGGGAACATACACTAGTACAACCACTACAGAAAAGAGTAGAAAATCCACAAAAAACAAACAAACTAGAAATTTCATTTGACCCAACTATTCCCCTTCTAGGTACTGTCCCAAAGGAGTTAAAGACATCCTATTACAACAAGCCACGCACAGCCTTGTTTACAGCAACAAATTCATAATGGATAAATCTTAGAAGCAGCCTATATGTCCATCAACAAATAAAGTGTGGTGTTTATACACAATGGAGTATGACTCTGCCTTAAAGAAAGATAAACTTGAGTCAGTTGGAGGAAAATGGACTCACCATGAGACCATAATATTAAGTGAAATAAATGAGATGCACAGGCTTAAATATGCATGGTTTCTGTTATATAAGAAACACAAACTATAAGCAAAAAGCAAAATAAAAATAGATACTAAGAAGTAGAAAGAGCCTTCTCAAACGGGAAGGGGAGTGACAGACAGGGAGAGGGAGAGGGATAGGGGAGGGCAGGTGGATGGGAGAGGAGGGAAGGAGATGAAAAAGAAATAAGATGGGGTTTGTACATGTACCAACTCCACAAAAGGAATGTAAACATTATGCACTGAAAACCTGGACTAACAAGAGAAAGAAAGAGTGATGAGATAAGTGCGTTTAAAGCAAGGGAGAACATTCTGAAAGGGAATAGTAGCAGTATGTCTTTTACTGTAATAAACGTTTACACATTGAAATGCTGGCCTCATATTCTGATCGTCGTTTGTGTATGAGCAGATCCCCAGCACATTCCTTCAGAAGGAACACTAAAAGAAACTCATTTGAGCAAGAGGCTCAAGCAGCAGCACCTACCCCAGGCCTCATTTATCCTGCCAGCACAATAGTGACCTGTTAACCAACTGCCACTTCCATCCTGGAGGACAAAAGCAAGATCCAAGCCAGGTGCACATGATGGTACACACCTGTAGTCCCAGAACTCTCCTAGGCTGAGAGAGGATGATGGCAAATCTGAGCTCACCCAGGAAATGAATGAGTTAGCAAGACCATGTCCCAGAGAACCACACTTAAAGTAAAATGGCTGGAGATGTAGCTCAGTGCAAGGGCCTTGGTTCAATCTCCAGAACCACAGCTAAATAAATAAGTAAATAACCGACCAACCGAGACCCAGAGAGGTCAGAGTGAGCCTCCCAGCAGGCAAGAGGAGAATTGGGGCCCAGGACATCACTAGATAAAAAGATGCAACAACCAGCACACTGTTGGTGCTCCTCCCCCAGGTGAAGCGGAAGGGAACACTGCAGCCTCTCTGAATCTGAAAGGCAAAGTAAAATGCCCTTTGCTTCTCTCCTGCAGGGAAGTGAACACACGGAGAAATCCCATACCTGACGCCTGGGGAGAGGGGAGAGGTTATTTACAAAGTGACTCATCTGTGGCATTAAATGTGATGAAGCATCCATATAGGAGATAGGGCGTGCCAAAGCAGCTGGTGAAATGAGTGGGATCTAACATTACAAGATCCCAGGACAACACCAAATAATTCTCAGGACCCCAGCATGTGGTACTTCTGTTGGGATCCCACAACAACGGTATAAAAGAGACACCATGGGGAGCCTGCTACTGTGACTTCCCATGAGAGGCCACACTGCATTTCCCAGGCGCACAGTGTACTTTTATTTTTCCTTTTATCTTCTGTCTTCTTCTGCCCAAGTTCACTCTGCAGAGCTGGTTTCTCCCATGTCCATTTACCCCACATTTTTCAAATAAACTTCTGGTACCATTTTTGGCTTGTCTGACCCAATTCTCTATTCAAGGCAAGATGGACCTGGAATACTTTTGATTGGTGGGCCATGTGTAAAGCAACTACCCGATAACAGTATTAGGGGAAGAAAACAAGACATGGCAATACCATCAGGTCTGCCAAATAGGACCAGCACGATTGCCCACTACCAGGGAGTCCGAGCCAGCTGAAGTAGAAAGGAGGCGAGGGGTAAAAGGTTCATTCACACACACACCCTTGGAATTGAATGAAGAGGGAAAACAGACAAGAACAACTTAATAGAAGGGCACAGGAAACCTGGTAGAGGGATTCAGGCAGTGCTACCTCCCTCAAGAGCACTGTTACAGTGGGGCTGGGTGCAGGTCTGGGTCCCTGGCTGATCATAGTTTTAACAACTTCTGAATGCAAAAGACCAGTAATTTTAACAATAGCCAAGAACAGACAAGTCCCTCTCAAAGTTACTAAGAAGTGTTACCAGCAAGATCAAGAAGGGATGAATAAAATACAGGCCTGTCCTATTAAATATCTGTGCTTGTGTGGTTCTTTGAAATCACAATTTTTTATTTTTTTTCAAGGAAAGTCGAAGAACAAATGTGTAATGCTGTTTTGAACTCTCTGCTAAGAACGAGACTCTAATTTGACACAATCAACACCAGGGTACCTGTTATGTAGAGACTCATACTCTGCTGTCATGTGCTTCTTTTGGCTTCCCATCCATGAGGTATGTACGGTATACAGGCTTCCTCCTCTATGAGTTTTCACTCTGATGTGGTGACCTTGCCAGAAGGTGTGTGGTTGGCCCACAGCCCCACACTGCCCTGTGGCCAGGCCATTCTCACAGTGAGAGGTGGCCATTACAAGTGCCATCTCAGAGTCAGGGGCACTTGGTGGGCTCAGAAAGGGGCTGAGATGAAAAACACATGCACTAAAGGCAGAGGGCTGGTAACAGGTAACAGGTGTTGCCCAGCTGATGATCTTGCCAAAGCCCATGACTACCAGAGCAAATTGGTCCAGGAAGCCTATTTCTGCCCAACTCCAGGCCAGACATACAAACTAAGATGTGACCAGGGTCCTGGGGCTAGGAAGACATCAGAGGATAGGCAATGAAGGAGGTATGTTATAATCACACTAAGACCAGGCACCAAAGTCCTCCTTTCTTGTCTCCACTGTTTCACCTTTGATACCAACAAGAAAACATCATTAACTTTAAACCCATAATCTGAATTTATTGCCTAATGTATTTCAATGTCTGTGTTACCTAAGTAAAAAATGAAACGAAACTTTTTCTACCTAAAAATAAGATTGCTTTAGGCTCCTTCATTCAGCTCACACATTTGCCATGGTGGCACAAAAGAAATATGGCAAGGCCTAACCCTGAAGGAATGTACAGTCTAGACAGATTTGCTTTGATTCCCTTTTGCCTTTTTTCCATTTTTCTTTAGCAGTATGTGTTCCCATGATATGTTCTCTGGTGATTTTCATTTTCACCAGGAATACGTCATCTTTTTCTTACAGTCATGTGTCAAGAAATGAAGCTACGAAGTTAGTTCTCAGAAAACTTGTACTGACCAGGTACAAGATCCACCAACCTATATGAAAGATATTTCCAAGGGATGTCACAGGCCCTGTGGCTACCATGCAGAGTCACTTGGTCTTCAAGCTAATACTCTTCTCGATCTACTGACTTCACGTGGTCAGACACAAACCTAAGCATAAAGCCAGGACACTTTTTCCTACCTGCTATATTTTGGATCTGGAATGTCCCCCAAAGGCCTGTGTTTTAAAGGATTGGTCCCCAGCTCATGGCATTATTGGGAAGTTGTAGAACATTTGCAAGCATATCTAACCTGTCGCCCATGGATTGCACATCCCTGTGTTAAAATAAAAAATAATATAAAGTAAAATTTTTTACTTGCACACATTAACTATATTATATGTTTTGTAAGCAGCCTAAAACAATTCCCCCTTACTCAATATGGCCCAGGTAAGCCTAGGTTGTGTGCAGGTTGCACACACATGTAGGGGCGCAATGCAATGTCTTCAGATCACTGGGACTGTGCCCTTGAAGGGTCCAGTGGGTGCCCAACCTTTCCCCCTCTGTGTTTTTGGTTTCCCATCCATGAGGTACTCTGTGCAGGCATCCTCTAAGTTTCCACCATGATGTAGTACCTTGCTACAAACTCCAAAAGCAAAGAGGCCAACTAAGCACAGACTGAAACCCCCCCAAATCAGGAGTCAAAATAACCCTTTTCTTTATAGCTGATTTATCACAGGTGCCTCTCACAGTGATAGGAAGCTGACTAACACACTAAGTGGAAGAGACATAATTCTATAAAATGGTACAGGGAAATGGCACGCCACCCACATTCTCCCACCCAGGGGGGCTGCCCACACATGGGGAGATCACTTGCTTTTTACACGGAAGGGTATTTAAAGGATGATTAGAAATGGAAAGTCATCTGTGATGTGGCTTTCAAGTTATAAATGTCAGTGACAGCGAAGTCTGCCACTTTAGGAACACCTCCAACAACAGGCTGACAACAACCCAGCCCAATGGCTCTGGGAGAGGCTGACAGGCAGCTGCTCTTTCAGTAGTCATTCCTGAAAGAGCCAAGAGGCCTCTCCAAAGGCCGCTGGGTATGGCATGTGAAAGGGGCAAAGTGACAACATATTTGGTCACACACAAGACATAGTCCAGGAATCCCACACGATGCCAACATGTCTGCCTACTTTGTGAAGGCTGTCAAACCCACATTACAGAACTGAGAGCAGGAGGGAGATGCAGAGACTGCCAGAAAAATCACAGCACAGGAAATGCAAAAAGATACTCATCCATCCCTCAGGGAAAACCAAAGGAGTTGTACAGCAGAGATCACAGGTCCAGCTCTGGCTGACTTAGGACCCAAGGCTGGCTTAATATTCACAGTTGCCAAGCCTGAAATGAAAGTCTATTTCCATTAAACATGGTGAGGCGTGCACATGGGGACAGGAAATGATGGATTAAATGTTTGTTGTGTTGTAGGCTAACTCTCACATCATTACAGATTCAAAATTCCTCTGAGACTCCAAAGGAGGCACTTCCTGTTCTTCTGGTTTCTCCCAGAAAACAAACTTTCAAGGTAACAGCTAAAGAGAAGTCACAGATAAAAGTCACATGGTGACATGATTTTTTTTTTTTGGGGGGGCACTGGGGATTGAACTCATGACCTTGCACTTGCCAGGCAGGCACTTAGGCCACTGAACTAAGGCCATTCCCAGCCCTGGTGATGTGATTTTTTAACTCCGACATTAATGACTTTATTTACAAAAAGACATTCATCTGCTTGTGGGATGTTGGGGTGTTTTCTTCTCCTGTGATGTGGTTAGACATGGAAGTCTGTTCAAACACCCACTTCCATAAAAGAAGAAAGAATTTAAAAAGTTCCATGTTTCATTGTGCTTGCCCCATAACCTTGACACCCAAATCCCATCAGCCTGTGAAATCCAAATGTTCTGCCCCAAATTTACCAGCTAACTCTCCAGGGTCGCCTCAGCAGGTGTTGCAGCCCCTGTGGCATCACAATAAATTTTTTTAAAAGGAGCATTATAATGGGAGTGTAACACCTACATTCATTTTTTAGGAATACTACTCTTGATGATTTATTTTAATTTTATGGGTAATTATATTTAACAGGAAAATAAAATACCAATAAAATAAAACATTAAACTTTTACTATGTACTGAGTGTTCACAAGAAAAAACATTTTCAACATCAACTGTTCACTTGCTTACAATATCTAAAAAATAACAAGTAAATTCCTGTGTGAACTAAAATGAAAACACCAATAAAACTTTTCCACAGAAATCTTTACTTCAATTATCACACCTTAGGCAGTTTCCACACATAAACAGCAGCATGTTCCACATACAGGTATCGCTCACACCGACAGCACGTATGTTTTTGCTTTCCTGTCCTCTTTGGTAGGACATACTCTGACATCTTGCTTGTCTTCCAGTTTTCTTAGAAGCTTCTTGGGATATTTCAGCTGCCCACCAAACTGCTCTAGAATTCTTCTGCAAAATTCTTTAGGTAGATATATGTTGTTCTTCCTCTGTAATTGATCATTTATCAATTCCGGCTCCAACCCTCTAAGAAAATTTCTCGGTGATATTTTGTGCTTGTTTTATTCTTTGTAAACTATGAAATTATTTATGCCTGACATGCTTAGGACCAAATAGAACACAACCCCTGGCTAACAATTTGCTTTTCTAGTGACATCATAGTTGCTGCATAACTCATCAACAACCATGTCCTCTCGTTTTCTTATAAAACGTGACCATTTCTGGCTTTGTGTTGAGGAGTCACTACCAATCTTTTGGTGTTGCTTTTTTTTTTTTTTGAGACAGAGCCTTGCTATGTAGTCCAGGGTAGCCTTGAACCCTCTATGTAGCTCAGGCTGACCTTGAATTCACAAGATTCTCCTGCCTCAGCATTCCCAGTGTTGGGATTACATGCATTACAAGCATGCACCACCACACCCAGCTTCACTATCAATCTTATCCATCATGGTATAACATTGACAGTATCAATATTACTTTGTTTTTCTTTCCCATGTAGTAGGTCAAGATTATGTCTTTCTGAAATCCAAAGATTGTACTATACATTTCTCTATTGTGAACTTGCAACATTTTTTTCAGGAATCTACCCTTTCTTCTTGTGAACAGTTTCTGTGATGGTCAACTAGTGTCCTTTCAGCAAATGTAGCATTAATGGTGACTAGTGAGCCAACTGCTGAATGTGACATTTGGGCTACTTTTTGAAATAGGTGCAGCAAGTCTGTTCACAACGTCATATGGTTTATTATTGCACGAATAAAGGCCTGGTGGCTGAGTTCCGGGATACATTTCTAAATTCAAGGGGTAAAATGTCTTCACATCTATCAAGGCATATATTTTATATCATCTTTGGAAGGTTTATTTGGCATGCACTGCCAAAAGCTACAACCACCACGAAATGATGCAAGTTATTTAATTGTCACGTAGTCCGACGGTACATAAATTGACAGTTCAAAGCAAAGCTTTCAAAAAATGAACAAATAGCCAAATTGTTGGATTTTCTTTCTTTCTTGGCAGGTCTTTTTGTCATCAAAATGTGGACAATTTTAAAGGATATCAAATCTCTTGAGTGTCATTATTTTTCTAAAACTCTCAATGTCTATCATCTATCACTTCTCCATTAATCCTTTAGATTCTGACAATTAGAATAATAAAGTCCTATTATGAAGGCTTTTAGTTCAGATAGTGAGGAGTCATGATAAATATATTTTTGAGTATTACTGTTGGTGCATATAGAATGTTTACTTGTGTTTCATTATTAGTGTATTTCACAACATCTTGTAGCATATCATCCATTACAAACAATTTCCAACATTGAATCACAGTGTTGGCATTCCATCCAACAGGTTTCACCCCGGTAAAACCCTAATTACATTTTCTGACCTAGTTCTAATGTCGAATGGTTTAGGTATACATTTTGCAGCATTTTGACTAGTCAAATACTTATTTACACTCTCCCTCATCTGAATCAACGTCTTCATTCTGTACTTCTCTATCTGCCACGTCTTGATAACTTCTTGGGCTTAGGTGATCCAAATCATCATAGGGAGCCAAGTCACGTGATGACTCACTTTTGACCTCCTCCCAAGTTGTAAAAGCAGATTTTCGTGAGATATTATACTGAATTGGACTAATTTTACAAGAAAAATCCCAAAAAAACATTTAATAAAACAAATTATAAATGCACAAAAATGTAACATGGCACTTACGGTGCGTAAAACTCACCTGTTGACACTTTGACACACGTGCGTATGCTGTTCACCTGGCTGTTCATCTTCCGAGCGGGTGAACACAAACACTGCTTCCTATATTCAGGCATCGGCTACGCAGTAACAGGAACCATTAAGCATTACAGATGATCCAAACAGTTGAAATAAGGAAGTACTTAACAAATTACTTCCTCTATAAAACATGCCCTCAGTGGAGACAAGAAAACGTACTCCCAGAGCAATGGTTACCCGATACAGAGTTCCGAGGTTGTACAAGCTGTACTCTCCAGTTCAGTGCCTCAATTTATATATATTCACGGCATGATCTTGTGTGTCTGGCCTGGGTGAGGCTGCTCTGAAAGGTCCAGCTCTTTGTTAAAAGTAAGTGGCCTCAATGAATTAAAGGCCATTGAATATCCTTCTGTTCCAGTCACTTTGCTAACTCTATAAAGTATTCTTGCCTAATTACCTTGAAAAAAGTCAATGCCACCCAGTAGCCTTAGCCACATAGTCGCAGATGTCTCCTCAGGATTATGGGTGGCATGGCAAGCGCAACTCACTGCCAATTTTAATCAGAGTGTATCTTCATCTTTTGATGGCTCAACTTGGTCCTCTCTTGTCCCAAAGCAAATACCCTGGGCTCTGTGTTTAGCCAGGATAACTATCTGCTTATTACAATACTAACAAGGCCTAATGGTCCTCCTCCAATGTCTACTTTTGAGTAGGAATCACTCCTGAAACTCCAAGGACAAGGACAGTTTTAAGTTCCTCCTAAGGGACTTGATCTGCTGCAAACAGATGGCTGACAAAGAACCTCTCTGAACTCTGCTTCTTCATTTTTAGAAGCCGACTGCCTTCAAGGCAGATAGTCTCCCCCTACAAAAGATACATAAAAATAGCTATGTGGGAGGCCCTATCACTGTCACCCAGAGGCAATTATTAAAAAATATTATCTTGCTTGTTAGGATCCAAATCTATCCATTATTAGTTTAGCAGGAATAAGGCTACACTTGGCAATGATGGAGCATCTGTACAAAACTGCTCTTTGTTGCAAGTCTCAGAAGGCATTAAACAAAGCTTTTACCAATCCCAATGTCTTCTGGAGTGGACTACATCAATACATTAATATGCACACACAGTCACAAGTATAGTACAGAAAAACTTTTAAAAGATAACTCTACTACCAAAAACTAAGAAGTTCAAAATAGGAGATAAAGTAAATCCAATTATAAGCCTGTTCATTCAAACATAACAGATTATGTATAGCTACTTTACCTTCAAGAATAAAATCAGAAGTAACAGTAAAAAGCTATTTTAAAAATGCATCTATTATGTGCTTCTGATTTGGGTTAATATTTTCCTTCTGTAAAACTCCTTTATAAAAGAAAAGAAAAAAAAAAGAAACATGTCCATTAACTGACACACACAGATTGTTTCTGATATCTGTGGAATCTGTCAGCAGAGAATCATCAAGCTGAGGAGGACCTCAGCAGGAAGGGAGGGAAGGGGAAAGGAAGGCCACTCTGCAAAAACCCATCTTCCATCTGCTAAGACTGTGAAGTCTTTGAGACTATCTAACTGGCCTGCCTTATTAAGGATTTCATGAAGGAGTATGTTGTATAGTTTTCTTCTGAAAAAGTCTGGTTACTTTTAAGTGAAACAGAGCCAATTCCTTCTTTATATGGTGTAGGTTGTATTTCTACATTCACAGTGTTAACGTTTTCATCTGTGTCAACAAGCTCTGAGTAAGACCAGAGAGTGGTATGCTGGAGTCCTTTGGGAGAACAGGCTGAACCTGCAGTCATTCCAAAAACACAAGCTCTAGGCAAGGCTCTGGACTCCAGTGGACTGTTTACTGAAGGGTTTTCCACATTTGAAAGGAAACACATGGAAGCTGGTGACCATGTAGCCTCCTTTTTATACTGGTTTCTGTCTGATGTAGCTTTGAGGTAAAGAAATGGGTTTTGGAAATGAATTATTATGATATATAAAAAGCTACTAACTCCAACAACTCCAGGGAAGACTTCTAGAAAAAAAATCTTCACTATCTTATCATTATTAAGAACACTTCATTCCTGTACTCAGGTGTAGGCTAGTGAAATCAAAATTCAAGTGTCTCAGGACTAAGTAAAATCAAACGATACTCTGTACTTTTATTCTTCTGTTTTTTTCATAAACACCTAATTTGGTACACTGTAGGTCAGTTTTCCTTCCTAGTGCCGGGACGAAATCCCCATGGGTGATAGGTGATGTGACTCACACCAGTGATTACGAGATTAAAAAAACTATTCATAAATGGGTGTGGTGGCACATGCCCGTAATCCCAGCACTTGGGATGCTGAAGGATTGTTGAGAGTTCAAGACCAGCCTGGGCTACAAAGTAAGTCTCAAAAAAAAAAAAAAAAAACTTCATAATGTGGAAAAAAGAAAATCACTATCCTTTACGTCTTCGATGTTTTCAAATCTGGATTATTTTTCCCTAACAATAGTCACACAATTAAGAACTCAATCCTGATTTACCCTTAAAAATCAGACAAGCTACTTCCTGAGTCACACAAGAATTAATGTATCACCCTTGAATATGAACATTTGCAAAATTCACGGTCACTGAGAAACCAAGAAAAGCCATTTACATCTATCCTTAGCAAAGCTTTATTGCTCAAGTTATCTTACATGTTTCCTGCAGAGCCAAGTATATAACATTAATGACAATTTATAGCCATTTCTAGCTGTCTCTCTAAAGAAAATGTTGAAGGAGATCCTTTCTCCTTCCTTATTTTCAAAACAGCACAGCACCACAGCTTTCACTGAGACTCCACCCACAGTACTTTTTTCTGGAGAGTAAGGGCTTACCCTTCCTTTCTTCTTGGGCTTATGCTTTGATTTTCCTCCCTTTCTTAATTATACCTGAAGGAGTCCGCCTGCCGCCATCCTGGGCTGACCAGGATGGCCACTTTAAACCTCTTCCACCCCGTTACGCGTTTACACCTACTAAAGGTGTATAATCATGGGTGAAGGGCCCAGCAACCATAGCTACACCCCATAATCCCATCACATTCTCCAGTCCTGCTCCCTGCAAACAACCACCACACCCACGTGTCTCAGGCCTCTTCTCCAGAAGACAGCCACGACTCCTTTCCACAGACCCTGTCCCCTCACTGCCCCATTCGACCTCTCCTTCCACGGCCCGTAAGACCTCGCAGCCTGTAGTCAAGAGCAGTCTGTCTGGTCGAGTGCCAGCACAGTCGCTCTCAGACACCTGCCCTGTTGAGCTTGTGTGTGTTTTTCCCTCCTTTTTTCCTAACAATACCTAAAGTGTGAGCACATTTGCTGATCGCAAGTCAAGAGAGTACAGTTCAAATCTGAAAGATGAGTAAGGCAGCCATGACAGGAGACAGTGAGAGTAACCAGGAGAAAACCAGCAACCCCCTTCTCAACCAAGATTCGCCCCTTTCATCTTAGATTCTGGATAAAAGACCTTATAAATGACCTGCACACAAAATCACCTGCTTGAGAAACTCGACACTCTCCGACAGCATTTCATTACAAGTCCACAGGTGCTCAGCCTGTTCGCCTCCCCACCCGGAGGTCTGGATGGCCTCCAGGTGTCCTCCTGCCAGGCGCACAGTGCAGCCCGCTCAGGAGCTGATGACACAGGCAGATGCTGGCCAATTCCACTGGTCCCCACCCTCACAAGTTTCGGCTCTGGAAACCTGTCAGGGCGATCCCTTTTTCTTTTCTTTTTTTTTTTTCCCCAATTTTTACACTCAAGCTTTTCTTCCCCATGGTCAACACGTCTCCAAACACTGGCTCTGGATCCCATGGACTGGCTTACTCTACTATTTGGTTATGAAAATGTTTTATTTTTTCATAAAAAAAAAATGGAAACCACCGCGGACAGGCCTGCCCTCTGTCCTTTTCCACACCTAGATAAAGGAAGCTAATCAAGAACCCCAAGGCTGCCCCTTGTGTGTATTCCTTTCAGTGGCTGAAGGGAACCTGTGAGAAGAGGTCAAATAATAGGACCAGATGGTGCACATCGGAAACAAATTATCACTTACAAACTTGTAGTCATTCCATTGTCCTTTTCAATCATCAGACTGACCCTATAATTACAGTACGGACTTCACATTGTTTCTATCCTAAGTCTGAGAAGCTAAAATCCCCGCACAGTGAAATTTTGCCCAATTATATAGACTAGTCTCTGACAACAGAACAATTTTAACCTTAAATAGGTTTTCTTATACTTCAAAATTTTGTAGCATCTTTTGGTTTCAGTGAGGCCTTTTAAGTCCCTATAAAGTTTTTCAAAATGTAACAGAGTGGAAATCTGCCCTATTTGTTCACATGACCTGGGCTAAAACACCGAGTGAGTCTCAGCTCTCAAAACTGTGTGACAACAGCCATGTGACTCTCCAAGCCTCTGTCTTGTGTCTGAAAACATAGGTGATCATGGTGACTCATTCAGAGAAGGGGAATCAAGAAGTTAAGCAAGGGAGGCGCAGCTCAAGGCTTCAGTCAGGGAACCCTCTAGAAGAATTAGCAATTATTATGACTGTGGTCCCTATTGCTTTAACAGGATAACAAATTACCAAAGTTAATAAAAGGGCAGCTCTAAGCTGGGTGTGGTGGCGCACGCCAGTAACCCTAGCACTTGGGAGGCTGAGGCAGAGGGATCCCCAGGAGTTAAAGGCCAGCCTGAGCTACACAGAGTGTTCAAGCCCAGCCTGAACTACATGGCAAGACCTTGTCTCAAAATACCAAATAAAATTAAAAATAAAATAAAATTACAGTTCTAGAAGCAGTGCAATCCCTGGAACCAGTGCAGCAGGGGAGACCAGATCAATTACACTTTCACTTTCCTGACAGCTATTTTGTCAGACTCTTGTGACAAGGGTGGTGATTTAATGGCTCTGAACCTGGAAAATCCTTGGTTAAAATGACTGTCCTCCTACAAATGGTCTAAACACAGTATGGTGATTTGCAGAAGAGGTAAGAACATCCAAATACCCCAATCATCACTAACTTGGATTTATGAGATAATGCTGGTAACAACAAAGTTTATCCAAGATCTTATACCAAGACTCAATGACACCAGGCTGGAAGACCAAGTTTACAATTTTTAAGGTTCATTTACAATGTCACAAAGAACAGATAGCCTTGACCAAACTTGCATAGCACCCCAAATGAACTTTAATATTTTCATCAAAAATTTATTTTTAAGAGGCCCTAAAGAATTTATCTTAAACTGGATGTGGTGGCACATGCCTGTAATTCCAATCTCTGGGAGGTTGATGTTTGAAGGAGCTGGGTTCAACTCACCCAGTACTACTGAAACAAAACAAAACCCCTCAAAATTCTACTTTCAGAACCGTCCTCCACATTTACCCATTTCTTTCCTTAAACCCAGTGGTTCTCAAAGTGCAGTCCTTGAACTGATAACATTAGCACCACCTGGGAAGTTGAAACCACAGTGCCTCAGACCCTGTCACAGGTGGACTCAGACACACGGGTGGAGTCCAGCAATCTGGGTGAGGCAAAAGTGTGAGAACCTCCCCAGTGGGTTAAGGGCCCATATGGGCTGGGTCTTTATTTCAGATAGCCTTTTCCTTAATAAAACTATTTGGCATTTTGCTGTTCCTTAAAAACTTGCTATACGATGATGTCAACTGTTCTTTTCTATTTTTAATTCTTCATGAGGCTGAGGATGACTCATTTAACACCTTATGTGATCACTTAAATAGTAAGGCGTCTTCTCACACCCCTAATGGAAGGTGACTGCTGCCGGTTATTTCTGATGTAATTACAGGAACACTTCAGCAACAAAACTTGTCCTTTACCACCTTCAGTAAAAGCTGTGATAAAGTCACAATTAAAACACACCATTCTTTTCCACAATGCATTCATCATGATGTACTCTTTGAAACTGATCTTACCACATGTCACAAGGAAACACAGAACCTACGATTAAATTTAGTTTACTATAAACAGGATCAAAACTATGTCTTTAGGCAAACCTTTTCAACTGGCAAGAAACAAGCATGCATCAACTATGCTGCTTTCCCATTTATCTATGAGAAATATGGGTGAAGGGGGAAAAATGGTTGAACATTTTCTATGAGCTTTAAGGTGACCTCAATGCAGAATGATCTTTTTTTCCCCACAAATCTAATTTATTTTTATGAAAAAATAAAATGAAATACATAACAAAAAAATAGAATAGCAAGCTAGTTAATACACTGTGTATTGTTATCTTCAAAGTAGTTACTGAGCACAAGATAAGGAATGATCTTACCAGACACCAGCCCTCACCCAACTTGACTAATTATCAAAGTAGGAAGCATAAAGGGGCATTTTCTAAATAATAAAACTTTTTCTATAGCTTTAATATGTTGAGGTGTGTACTAAATTCAGAAAAGGTAATTTCATACCTGCCATGAGGTCTCCTGATGAATCCTGAATACCAACACACTATTAATTTCCCTTTCCTTTTTGATTAATTTCACACTTATGGTAGACATGAAAGGCGAGATTAATGATGTCTGGAAGACAATGCTCAGTTCTTGTAAGATACTAAATCAAGCTCAAGTGTTCAAGTAAATACAAAGCGCAGATAAGGAAATGATAGTAAGAGGTGTCCAAGGCGCCATGTAAATACTAATGCCCAGAAATACAGTGTTTAACTGCAAACTTTAGTTAACAGTCTGTTATGGTTTGTATATAGATGGACCCCCAAGTCTCATGCAGTCATGGAGGCGGCTGAATCTAACGTTTATGATTGATTCGTAGTCTAGTGCTGGGATTGGCGGTGTGAGTTCTGCACCCACCCAGGGGTGGAGTCAACATACAATGTAAGGTCGGGAAGAAGACATGTTTTTCCTCTTTTGTGCAGTTCACTCTTGCCGCTTGCAGCAGCCATGAATGGCTGTCCCCTCAGCCACACCACCCTGCCTTGGAACCAGCTGAGTATGGACTGAAACCCCCAAAACTGTAAGAAATAAACCTCTCCTTCCTTCACTTTGAGCGTCAGGTATTTTGTCTCAATGAGAAAAAAGTAACCAAGACACAATCTAAGGACAAGAGAAAGACAATGGAAGCCACACTTCTAAAGATGGTACCTATGCACCAAGAAATACATGCCACCATCATTGGCTAATGATCTAGATCTATTAAACTTTGTTCTCAATTTCCCAAAGGTCCCCTAGTGTTTCATTTAGCCTCTTAACACTCTTTGCCTTGCCTTGCCTGTCCCGAGGATCACCTCAGGACCCATGGCCCAAAACATGGGGAGAGGCAGGTTGTCTTCCTCACAGGATATGAAGAAAAGGAGAGAGAATCCAGTCTCGCCGTGTAGTTTTAGACAATTCTGTGTGTACTTGCTAATCCAATTTGTGGTAACAATGCTGACATTGGCAACCTGCTATGTGCCAACACACCCAGAGCTTTGTATCAGTTACACAACATAACAATATCTCTTCCAGGTAT
>RJWT010028472.1:0-15179 GCA_004365215.1 Cuniculus paca | reverse complement strand
AACAAAAGAAATTCAATGTATTCTCATTCTTACCCAAACAAACAGGTGGGGATGACCATTTTCCTTGTTCACACTGAGATGTTTTTGATCCTTTCAGTAAATAATATTCATTGCATTTATATTCCACCGAAGATCCTGTTATATAACTTGACAATAACCCATCGGTAATAGCCCCATTTGTTACTTCAGGTGGAGGCTTACAATTCTCATTATTTTCTAAGAAAAGAGGTTATTTTCAAATTAATATGAACCTATAATGATGTAACAATATAATAGTAACCCACACTATGGTAGCTTAATATTTATACTATATAATTTAGGCAATTGAGTTGTGTTCTAAATTCATCAGAAATAAAAGAAATGTTCAGTTCCGATATTTTCAAAAAATTTACTAAACAAGAATACACAATAAGCCAGGTGTGGTGGTGCTTGCCTGTAATCCTAGCACTCTGGAGGCTGAGGCAGGAGGATTGGCATGAGTTTGAGGCCAGTGTGCACTACATAGCAAGACCCTGTCTCAAGGAAAAGAAAAAAAAAGAAAACCAGAATACACAGTAAGGACATGTATTCATATTTTTACCCTCTCTTGATTGTGAAGGAATTATGATAAAGATATTCTTAAAATGTACAGAAAGGAAATGATGTCCTTCAATTTAAAGATTTCGATCAATTCTAAAATTTTTCTTTGGCATTATCTATTTCTCTTCACCTCAGTTCTCATTTAACTCATTGTTAAAAATATTAATGTTTTTCTCTAGAATCTTTCTCATCTTCGAAGATTTACTTGACACACTTCATAGCTTTTATCTTATAAAATTAATATCTGGGGTAAACGTATCTGTGGGACCCTCTTCAATATCTGATCAAAAGTGAGAAGGGCAGGAAGGTGGTACTCAGGACTGGTAGTGTAGTCTGGTGATACTCTTCAGCAAAACTGAAGAACAGGGAAGTGTTTCAGAGGGGATAAAGTTCAGAATGATGAGATGCACAAGTGACATCAACAGGACTTACCCAAAATCAACAACATTGTGCTCTATACTAAAAGTGTGGGACATACAAGCAGAGGAAGTGGGTCATACACATGACCGGTCATTCAGTTCAACTTGCCTTTATTTGCTTCTCTAATGAAGCACATCCTCAATTAATGCACCATCATTAAAACTCACTGGCCATGGTGCCTACATATGTCAAATAACAGTGCCTTTCACAAAGGTATTATTTTTACCTTCCTAATCATTGACATTCACTTGAATTCTACAGATAGTTCCATACATCCAAACAGGTAACAGAATATAAGTAAGGTAGCAAAGTGTTTCTAACTCACATAAGCAGTGGTCTCTATGAGTATGCAGATAAAAGAAATAGTAAAAAGAATTTTGCCCCATAGGGCTAGCTGTTTACTGATGTTATCCGTAGTGTATTTACCAACACACTCAGGAGGAAGTGTCCATTTTCCATGATTACAAGTTATCTCATTTGATCCACGGAGATGGTAGCCCCTTTCACATCTGTAAGTCACTTTATCCCCATTGTAATAAATTGTAGAGTACACGCTTGCTGTACCATTCTCAATGAAGGGTGGTTCCTCACAAGCAACCTTCTCCTTTTCTTCTGAAAAAGTACAGTTTTAAAGAGAAGAGACCACTTGCCTACATATGCAGATTTCATTTCAGGTAAAATTTATTCAAGATGTTACCAACCAATGCATTTTGGAGGTTCTGTCCATTTTCCATTTTCACAACGTATTTCTTCTGAGCCCTGGATCACAAAATTAAGTTCACATTTTATATGAACTATTTCACCATGACGATAACTTATTGAATACGTTTGAATGTTGGAGTTTAGAGGCACAGGTGGAGGAGGGCATCTATTTCTTCTTCCTTGTGGAAAGTATAAGCATGTTTAGACATACAATTGCAAAAAGTAAAGATTTAATTAGGTCATAAGGTCAAGCAACAAAGAAAATATGTCAGACAGATTCTATGAACACCTCTATGACTTTCACCCCCCAGAATTCACTTCCTTGTATAACATCTCTCTCCACATGTGGGACTTTGACTTGCTTCTAGTTAATAGTATACAATCAACATGAAGAATTTATGATTATATATGCATGATTATGCAACATAAATTTGCAATACCATTGTTACTAAAACATTCTCTCCTCATGATGGTTTTGAAGAAGCAAATGACCATGTTGTGAGATTTCAAATGGAGATGGCCACTTGATAAGGGGCAGAAGGCTACCACCAAGTGACAGCCAATAAGAAACAAAGACTCTCAAATCGAACAGTCTGCAAATCACTAAATGCTACCAAGAGCCATAGTGAATTTGGATGATTATTCACTAGGTGAGACTTCTGGTCTACCTTGATTGCAGTCATTAGACTGTGAAGCAAAGGAATAAATAGACTATGCCCAGACTCCTCACCTACAGAAACTGAAATAATGCACTGGTGTGACTTGAACCTGATGAGTTTGTGGCAGCAATGCTATTCACTGGTGAAATGATAAAGTGGAAAATAAAGCAGCAAGCATTTCACAGTAATGATACTTAGTCTTAAATAACTTCCTTAAGTAGGCACTATTATTTCTTATGTATTAAAAAGAAACTCAAACTTCCAAAATAAATTCAGAACAGGTGATAAATTGGTTCTTGAGCCCATGTCTATCTGAATTAAAATCCATTCTTCACTATAACATGCTGATTATATTAGTTTCCTATTGCCGCTATGACAAATTGCTAGTATTTGATGGCTTAAAAAAGTACAAATTAGTTCTCTTACAGTTCTGAAATCCAAAAATCCAGAATCAGTTTCACTGAGCTAAAATCAAGGTGTCAGGAGTGCTGCATTCCTTTTGGATATTTTAGAGAAGAATCAGTGATTTTAATTTTCTATCCAGTACTTCTATGAATACTATCTCTCTCTCTCTCTCTCTCTCTCTCTCTCTTTCTCTCTCTCACACACACACATTAGAATCACTGATATTTAAGCACAGTGTACCTAATTTTACTGAACACATCCAGTGGTAAAAATACAACCTTAACTATTACACTTTGAATAGCTCTTGTTAGATAACCTTATTTTCCATTTTTCACTCGTGTAATATTCTGCTCTTTAAACTCCATACTTCACTATTTTGGAATTTGAATTTTTACTTCAGGAGCTATGTGCCCAATACGAAAGGGTCCTAATAAAGCTGTCATTTGGGATTCTTTGATCTAATGATTCCCAATTTAAAAAGCTATTCATTACAATAAGAAATTTTAAATTTATGACAGAGATTTTAAAACAGTAAATCTAGACAATATGTCCAGTATACAAATTAATACAAATATTAAAGATTTTCAGATGGAACAAAGATTGCTAACAGTGTTGATTAAAAGACATTTATTTTAAATGTAGTACTGAAGACTAAGATTAGATATCACCTCACAGACATTTTCTCAAATCTGATAGAAATTAAAGTTGATCAAGATATGAGATATGATTGGCCTGGGAGTGAAATTTTAAAATTTACCTTCACATACAGGAGATTCTGGGTACCAACCAAAGTTATAGCACTGAATTAAGTCAGATCCACTCAGATAATAATTTTCATGACAGAAAAACTGAACTACATCTCCTTCTTCATAGGTTTGCTTTACAGGGTGAAAATATCCATTTTCTATTAATCTTAAAGAAGAACACTTTAATCCTAAAAATGAAAGAATGAATGAAAATACAAAGAAATGTTTATTTTTCCAGCTAGAACAAAATTCACTATTTAAATGTCATATCTGGAAGAAAAATAAATAAATTTGTCAATTAACTAGTAAAAGCCTATGAATTAATTTTATATATTTCTCAAATGTTATTAGACTTATTTTAATTTAATTCTGTGAACTAAAATGTATTTTTTCTATTTGAGAACTTTAAATGATCAAAACCTGCATAATCAATATAATTGAACTAAAAACAAAATATTTGAAAAAAAATTAGCATGACAGCTTATAAAGACTACTGTATGAGAGATATTTTCAAGAGTGAAAATAAATGTTATTCAAAGTGAGAACTTACTGGTACATTTTGGTGTTAGAGACCAACCAGATGTGCGACATTCAACCTCTTCCGACTGCTTTCCTCCAGCTGTGTAGTAGCCAGCAGCACATTCGTATCGCACTGTGTCCTTCACTTTGAATGTTTTCTGTGTTGTGGAATAATTTCCATTATGTAATTCAGGGGCTAAACATATTTCTAAAAAAATTAAAGTCATTTGTTTTATGAACTTCATCAATAGTCTAAAATATTGAAATACATTTTTACTGAATCATAAGAATATATGGTAAAATCGACCCTAGGCAAAATTAAAAATCGTCAAAGTTCACTTTTGCTTCTATTTTTCATACTTCTATGAGTTCTGCTTCATAGAATTGTGACCAATGGTCACAATTCAAATAAATCTTATAACGATTTTGATTATATGTCACTTGTGGATTTTTACAATTCAAGCAACCTAAAATATTCTAGCAAATTATCCTGTAAGTAATGACATTTGTATACATATATATTTAAGTTTCTTTCATCTTATTCTATTTCAATTCTTTTTCATTAGTTCAACGTAGAAGCTACAGGAGTAGTTATAGCAGTTGAAAACCCATGGATTAATAAACTACTAAGCATTTGAGAGAAACATTTTAACTTCCCACATTTTCAGACATAATGGAAATAAATTATGTTGAATAGAAATGCTTAGCAAAAGAAAGTACTAACCCCACAAGCTCTTAAATTCAGTTACAGGCAATGATTTTTGTAAACATACCATGTTCCTTCGTACAGGATGGTTGAGAAGACCATCCATCAGAAAGACATTGAATCACTTCTTCATCCTTTCCTCCAGTGGTTTTGTACCCTGACGCACAACTATAACTCACATTCTCTTGAAATTTGTACAATAATTTTACATCAGCAATGTAACCATTTGTCAGGTCAGGTTTAGTGCATTTTTCTATGGGGGAGAAAATTTCTTCCTTAACATTATGATGAAATTAAGCTTATCCTTTTACTAAGTGGTAAAATTAAGGCAAAAGATAATATCATTCTGTTAGACTTTTGAAGGAATGTGATAGAGAATTCTTACTCCACAATTTCTTGGTCTAATTTTGCAAATATCTTTCATATCCTGCATAAAATTTCTTTGGAAATGGATTATTTTCATTGGCTTTTTTTACACTTTCTTCCCCTACCACATCTACTTTTCTAAAATACACCCCCATTTTTTCTACTAACTGTCCTATTGGTAAATAGAATTTCTTTTAGATCTATTTCTTAAGATTTTAATATGCTTGATAATGTAATAAAACATTTCTATTTAATGTCCTTAAATTATTTTACAAACATTTTACCTTCATATGAAGACTCAGTTCACCTTTTTCAGCAAATAGTTCAGGTTCACTTAGCCTCACAAAACTCAATAGTCCATGCAGAATGTGACTAAATCACAGATATTCTCTGCAAAACCTTTAAGTTTACAGATCTTTTAGTAATTACTTGCAACAGTAATGCATGAAATAATAAAAAGTTTTGCTTCATATGGAATTATGTCATTTCTTATAAAACCAATGCAAAAGAGTTATGAGACTTATTCAAGCCTAAAACTAATACATTAATTTAATTCCACTTAATAGATGAGAAACTTAGAGCCAGAATGTTTAAGTCATTTCTTCAGTAGCAGCGCTGTATTCCCAAGAAGTTGCCCTGATTTCACAGATGGTACCTTAAGCATCAAGCTATCTACCATGCTAATCTCTTCTGGCTCCTACTTCACTGTTCTATCTTCCAAGCAAAAATAATTATCAATGATAAGGGTTAAAGTTATTTCTATACTTGTTATGAATGAGATTTATTTATTAGAGTTGACCTGTTTTATGTTAATACAGAAAGTGCAATGCCAGTGTTATGGTCTGTCCTGAAATCGTGGAATGGATAGTTATCTCAAAAGGATGTGTGTACCAGGTATGTTAATGATACTCAACTTTTTCAAATGAAACTGACTCAATTAAAGTCCCTTATTCTGGAAGAGAGAAGTTAGAAAATTCTTAGCAAAAGATAATTTATACAGTTTATTATATGTTATATTATCATTATATATTATAATTATATATTACAATAGTTTGAATGGAGCATAACATTATACAATGAACCCATCATAACACTATCTCACAAATTTGAGTGCAAAATCCTAACATTTCAATGCATATTACACGAAAAGTTGGCATGCAAAACAGTGAGAAGTTTGCATATAGTACAGCAGTAGAGTAAAAATTATGTCTTACAGGTGCCAGAGTCTTAAGCATATTTCTGGCTTCCTATGCAAAATAATGCATGTAAGAAGTTCTTACTACTTAAAGTAATTCAGTTGCATCTCCAGCACATTCAATGTGACAAATAATTTCACTTATCATCCTTTTCCCTTCACAGGGTATTAAAAACAAACAAAACATTTTTATATAAAAATACTATTTACAGAATTTCAAGTATAGAACTAGTTTTTTTCTTGTCTAATGAAAGGATTAAGTACTTTCCATATCTTAAATGAATTATCTTTTTATGAGTTAGTTTACTGCAGTGTAGTATGAGTCATTGTGTGAATAGAAAGTGCTGACTTACTGAAGCACCTGGGTTCTGGAGACCAGCCTTCTGTTGTACATCTGGTTCGCCCTTCTTGTTTCCCATTTTCAGTTGTATAACCAGCCAAGCAAAAAAATGACAATTTTGTGTCTATGCTCATTGGAAAGTAAAAACTTTTAAATGTGTAGTAATATTGGGCAATCCTTCCATTTTGCACAGTTGGAAAACCACAGGGTTTCTCTGAAATGAGCAAAATTTAAGCTGAAAATGGAAAAACCACATCTAAAACCATGAAATTTCTGATAAAGCAACAATGCATTTGTACATAAAGAAACATTTGCAAGCACTTCAACTTATTTTTATTATCTAAATGTTTAAGGTGCTTTTGTGACAAACATGCATTCCTTTACTTTTGCAATTCTCACTAATCTGCTATTAACTCTAAACAACCCTGACAATCAGGGTAAAACTGGCAGGCTACTTCCTCAAGAAAGATTTTCCTAATTTTGTAGACTAGCATTTTCTAATAGATATATAAGAAATTTGCATATATAATTTTAAATTTTATAGTAGTAACATAATCAAAAGGAAATAATTGAGGTTAGTTTTAATATGTCTTATTTGATTCAACATATTAAAATATTTTCCATTCTATTTATCTTACTCTCTAAAATCTAGAGTGTATTTACACTGCATATCTCAACTGGGACTAACCATATTTCAAGTATTCAAGTCACAGAGTTGTCCCTCAATATTGGCAGAGAATTGATTCTAAGACCTCCCTGCAGATGCCAAACGCTATGGATGCTTAAATTTCTTATGAAAAATAGTGCAGTATTTGCATTTAATACCATTTCCCATACACTTTAGGTATTTAGACTACCCAATAATATGACTACACCTCACTTTATTTGCAGGGATTCAGCATAGTACTTGGCATATGGCAACAGCAAGTTTCAATTTATGGACTTTCTGCAATGTTTTTCCAAATATTTTCTATATCCATTTGGTTGAATCTGTACTTTAGAAACTGTGAATACAGAAGGCTGACTCTATGTAGGTCGTGTCCCCTATATTGAGCAGCACAGATTTAAAAGAGATGAGGTCCTCCTTAGGATAGGCAAAGTCACAGACTGTGAAATAAACGACTTTTGTTTTTTCTTCTAAGAAAAAGCAGACAACCAATTAATATGAACTGCTTAGGCATGAACGTAACAAACAGGATAAAGTGTTCAGCCTTACTAGTCATGAAGGAAATACACATTTAAACCACTATGAGGCAGTACTACAAATCTACAAGAATTGTTGAAATAAAAAGACATACGGTCTCAATGACTGATGAAGATATGAAAAAATAGGTAATCTCATACTACGGTAGGCAGCTAAGTTAGATAGATATTAATATACATTTAGAGAGGGACTGAACTGTCAAGGAAGTCAGCAGAAAAATAAAGACATTATAATTGTAGTGGAGGCACCTCTGTCAAAGGCCAGGGCTCAAAATAAAGATGGAATGGCCAGGCCTGTATGACTTCCTGAGGGATAAGCAATAACTTGGAATTAAACTATAATTGGAGTGACCCAGTCCTGTAAAGTCCAGCTAGACATTAGTCACTCAGGTGGATAACCAGAGCATCTAGACTTATCTCTTCCCAAAAATGTCTTTGTTCTTTCCATGTCCTCTCACTATGTGACCTGCTATCCTATTGCACAAATAGAAACTAAGTAACTATACTTGTAATCCTATAGGTTAATTATAGTTTGACCCACATTGTAACCACATTGTGATTTTGCTGTATAAATTACCCTTGATGAGGCCTTGGTGTCAATCCACTTCTGGAACCCATCATGTCTCCCAAGAGCTATTCCTGTTCCCCAATAAACCCTGTCTACTCAACCTCCATTGTCTTTTGGAATTCATTCTTCCATTTCAGGAATTCATTCTTTCATTTCAGGGACACAAACTCGGCATATCTGACATCTGTCAGGTTGGGAGTTATATTTTTTCTTTATCAATACTACTTTCATTTGACAGTACAAATAGGTGTCACGGAAAAACGTAGTGGCAGTGTTTATTAAAGCAGAGTATGTGCTGTATTAGACAACAGAAAGGGATACATTTGTGAACCCAAAAACACTTAAAATAATGTCCATGCCAGCACAATTCATATACTCCCAAATTCTAAAAAAAAATAAATGTTCGTTAATAGCCAATAAGGTAAAAATATTTTAGACTATGAATACAATGGAATATTTTATGGCATGCAAATACAAGAATTTCACAAACATCATATTGAAGGAAACAAGTCACATATAAGTTATCATATGCATCTAAGTACCTTTCTGAAAGAGGGCTAACCCATAGTAATGAAGTCAGAATAGTTAATTTTGGGGTTTAGCTCCTTAGAGTGGCCATTTAGGTGTTTGGGGTACTGTTATATTCTCTAACTTGATCTGGGTGGTGGAAAATTGCGTTAAAAGTTTATATGAATTTATCTTATTGCATTTGGAGTATTATATCCAAAATTAATTGTTTATTTTAAAAAATCTATATGTTAGTGGTCTTAAAATTATAAAAATGCCTAAACAAGACAAAATGAAGCAAGAAACTTTGGACAGTCCTTAGTGGTGTTCAGAAGAAATAATAGTCGTGGGTGTAGGAAGCTATGGAAGCAGTGGTATTACTCTGGTTGCAACGCCTTGTTTGAGCACTGTCTACTGAAGTGCTAATCTCAGGCATAAAATAATAATAGTATCAGGACAGGACTGAGTAAAGTGGGCACAGAAAGATGAGTAAAATATAACTATAAGCACCTAATATAGTAGGACAGCAGATAATAATATGTGCAGGATGTTCCCGACGTGCTGAGAATCCTCCTGTTTTTCTTACTCAAGGACCAGAAATTCACAAAGAGCAGAGATTCTTCAAAAAATAGCAGTGCTGTAGTTACTATACAAGAATGCTCCCTGAAAGTCTCTTGATGGAGGCAGAAGAAAAACAAAACATGGCTCCAAACATGCTCTTTCCTAAGACATGTTCCCTCCCCATCACCAGGAGAGACACAGTACTTGTCAAGGTAGCTGACACATCTTGCAGAAAATGAACTCATTAAAAAAATAGTAATAAGTATGAGGAGCTCAGCTACAAAAAGATAAAGTGAACAAATGACAATAAATATCAGACTTATAGCAAACTTAACAAATAGATGGAGAATTTCAAGTTCACATAATGAAGATCTTTGAATAGACAATGAAAGAGACTGGTAATACAGACCCAAAATAAAGAAGTAAAAGAATAAACAAGTAAATATTCTGAGTATAAAAATATGACACCTAAAAATATGGAAAATAGCAGAATGATTTTAGTCAAAAACTTAATTTTTGCTTTATGACATTAAGGTTCCCAAAACACAGTTCCAGATGTAACAATCACACTGTGTGATTCAGAAGTGCACAAGAAAAGTCAGAACTGTATGTCAAAATTTTGTGAAGTTGATTATATCAAAATTAATAATTTCTTTCAATGAAAGTCACAGTCTACAAAACATAATAACATTTTAAATTTAAAAAACTGCAATGTTTAAAGTTTACAAGAAGTTAAAACTGAGAGTACAGAGTTCCCACAAATCATCTATAATAAGACATAAAGGAAAGGAAAATGCTAATCAGCTATAAAACAATAACAGATGTCTGAGCATCTAAAAGTGTATATGAAGAGATGTACAAACTTACTAACAATCAGAGAATTGCAAATAAATAAAAATAAGATACCACTTCAAGAACAGTAAAATAGCAAGTAGTATTGACAAGGACAGTAGGAAGCAGCAACTTACATCCTGTTTTAGAGATTATATATTTTAATCATTCTGAAAAGTAATCTGTCATTATGTACTCAGAGAAATACATACAAAATTTTGCCCCAAAATTCCTCACAGAGAAATAAGGTGATGTGACTGTATTAATTTCAGAGACAAGAGACAGAGGGAATTACAGTGTACATTATTAGAACAATAGATAAGTGAGTGAAATATATAGTAGTTACGAACAACAAAACAGATCCAAAAGTAGAAATATACTTGAAAAATATCAAGTAAAATAAAACAATAGGAAGATAAAATCTAGTGCAAGTTCCTATTAATGTGACTGCAAAATACACACAAAATATGTTACAAAGGTATTAGATTATTTAAGAACATATCCAACATCATAGTGGGTTGCAGAGAAAATGCAATTCAAGGTCAGGGATAAAAAGAAAAAACATATAAATAAAACAAAAGTTAGATCTTTCAAAGCACAACAATGATTTCATACCATGAAGTGATAAGAACAAATAACCTGATTTCTCACCCTGAGGTTCACAACAGGGTCGGGGAAAACATGGAATATGGGATCCTTCACCTTTTATTTATGGAGTTTACATTTTTTGTTTGTGTAAAACAAGATTATAACCATGTAATAGAAAATTAATCAGAGTGTAGATAAAGGAAATATATAGTAGCAGGCATATCTATTTAGACAGAAAAAATCAAGGGAAACTGTTCATGAAAATTATCCTACTGTAGAATTAAATGTATCAAACAAGATAAATTACATTTATTTCACTTTCATAATTTTGATTGAATTCTTTTTGTTAGAAAATTTGTATCAAACTATTCAACCAAAAGGCGACTATAATCTATAGGGTATTGTATTTCAGCACATTTTGTACTGTTCATTTCAAGAAAGATTTGTTGCAGTGGTCTTCTAATTTTAATATTCACTATTGCTGGTAGCTAACTAACCTGCATAAGTCTTAACACTACAGTCTAAGTACACTGAGAACTGTTCTTAAATAACACAAACCATAATTGTGTCTACCTTTTATTATCACACTCATTTTATACACTATGGGTAAAAATATTTCTAATAGGAAATCAACAGATAACAATTTGGAGAGTTCATGTGGCAAACGCTTAAGGACATTTTGAAAAGTGTCTTTCTGTATATAATCAATCATATGTTTCCCTTACTAATGTCTATGAGTTGTGACCCATGAGTTCCAATGAGTAAATCACTGGAACAAAAATCAAAGTAAAAGAGTAGAAAATCAGGCTGATGATTTAAGATTATTTTATTTTCAAATTTCCCACATTAAACTTTTACCATATAAGCATAGAATTAAAATTGCACAAGTGATATGAAAAAATTAGGATTAAATTTTATACGTGACTTTTAAATTACCATATTGTTAGCCAGAAAAACCTTTAAACTAAATACTTCAATCACAGTCTTCTGTGTCACAAAACTAGAGAAATAGAGGATTTTCTTTTGCTTTTTTAAGTCACTCTACTAGAACAATAACATAATAATTTTTCCCAGAGGCTAATGTTGTTATATTTATAAAAATCATGTTATTAAATTGAAATACCAAAACACGACTTATATTACAAACTCACATAAATACCGGCATCTCAATTTATATTTTAATAGAATAAAGAATATTGAGAACTTTACCTTCTGCATAGAGTTCTCCTGAGATCATTACTATAATAATAAAGGCCAATTCTTTCAACCTCATCTTCAGTGGTGTGCTTCATAAAGATTTTAACAATTCTAAAATCCTAGAGATTTGTCATTAGGTAACAGAACACTTTCTTGAAGAAAAAGTTAATAATTTACAACATCCATCTAAGTCTCTTTGAGAAAAAATTTATATCTCAATTAAAATGTTTTCAAATAATGTTAAAATCACACAACTACATTAATTGACATTACTTTTCCTACTAGAGGCCAACAAGAACATAACAAATAAGACAATAGCTGCAGGATAATTAACACAGGCTTTATAAACTGGGTAAATTTTCAACTTTGATTAAAAACTTTAAATACATAGAGTAAAGTTCACCTGGCCACTATGTTTACTGATATTGACCTAGTGAAGAGATGAACTTAGGAACAACAGATAACAGAGACATGATGAAAGGAGTGATGAAAACATGTGGTGAATGCTTCAATGTTTAAAAATTCGTTACAGCAAATAAACTCATTGCCATTAACCCCCTTAACAATGCTCTGCTTACTTCAAACACAAAGATCTCCTTTTGCTTGACACCTTCTGAAGTGATTCTGGAAATCCTCTTTCATGAATGTCTTTATGATATGTGATAAAAAAATAAAGTGAAGGCTGCTACCTAGCACCATCCAACGGACAGGAAGGCTCACAAAAATATTAGTGTGTCCTCATCCCTCTTCCTCCCTGAATCTGGCACAGTGCCACTTCTGACTCTTCCCCAAAGTCAAAATTACCATTAAGAGAAAATATCTTGATTCATTCAGGTCATGGAGGCAACAACCAGAACAATGTAACTAAAAACAGTCACAAAAAAGAACTGCCAGAACTTCTTCGGAAAAACGACAAGATGAATGGGGTCAGTGTGTGGTATGCTTTGTGTCTAGATGTCCCCCCAAAACCTCATGCAGTCATGGAGGGTAGGCTTTTGAGAGGTGGCTGAATCTAGACTGTGTGGTGCAGGGATTAATTGTGTGTGATCAGAACACTGATTTGTTTGGCACTGCTCTAATCCAAGTAGCCTAGATAGAGTATAAAGGGGCAGGCAAGTTCTGTCAAGGTTCATTTGTTGATTTTGCTGTCTTCTGTTGACCATGAACTGTTTTCCTCTGCAAATCCACTCTGTCTTGGAGCCAGTGAATTATGGACTGGAACATCTACACTGTGAGGTACATGTACCTTTCCTCTTTTAACTTTGAGTGTTGGAAATTTGGTCTTAGCTATGAGAGAAAACTAACACAGAATTTGGCCCCAGAAGTGGGATCCTTGCAGTTACTATCCCTGACCATGTGGTTCAGGAAATTTTGGAATGACTTGTGGGAAGAGTTTGGAAATTTTCAGAGATGACTGCTGAAAAAGTAGAAATGGAACACCTCAGGCTGTACTGTATGGGAGATTCTGATCAGAGGTCAGACCAGAGGCTGAAAAAAATCCTGAGGATAAAGGTCATGCTTGGAATGTTTCTGCTGTGAAGAAGGAAGGGACTGGTTGGACTCTAGACAATATGTGTTATGACTTGAAAGAAAGTTTGCCTACATTTTGCTTCTGTCTAGAGAATTTGCCTACGACTGAGATAAGGGGTATTAGACTAATTAATCTTGCAGAAGTAATTTCAAAGCAGTTTAATGTTGAGGTGGCAGCATGGCTGCTATTGGGGGCTTTTAGCTAATTTATGTTGAGAATCAAGAGCAAAGAGCCTGGTAGAATGATTTGAAATGTTATGTTTGTCCAAAAAGGAAGCTCCAATAAAGCCATGGACTGTACAGATAGAGTGGAGGAGATATGGATTGCCAAGGAGGAATATGAGAAAAGTTTACCTAAGGGCATCACAAGAAGCAGCAGTACGCCACCCTTTGCGGCCTCAAAATTGCAAAAGTGAAAGACTTTGCTTTAAAAAGAAAGCCCCAGAGCATCATGTCCCAGAATGGCAACAGTCTAGAGAATTTGTTCCTTGGAATAGGATTCAGAATGCTCAGTTCAGACACTTGACTCCTGCAGTCAAGAGAGAGGGAAGCCTTTGGCAACTTTCTTGCATAAATGGATGTTCATGGGAACAGTGAGAGTAAAGTAAGTCTGTTCAAAAGGAGGAGTATTTTGAGGAAGGTTAATGGCAATATGACTTTTACTATAATAACTTTTTAAAATTAAACATTTTACTCTTAATAGTGGATATCCAGAATGTATTTATTTTGCATAACTAAAACCTTCTAGGCTTTGATCAACACATCATTATTTTTCCTTCTCCCTAGCCCCAGTTAACTATCATTCAACATTTTGCTTCTATATATTTAAAAATAACTTTTTAAAATTAAACATTCATTGTATTTTTGAATCATACTGCATGTGTTGCTTACTAGATTGCACTCTTTAAAGCATAAATGATTTTAACTCAATCAATGATAGAAAAGTATTGTTAAAAATGGTAATGTCTAACATTTACAGAGTTTGAATTCTGTGAGAAGGGGTGAAATAAACACTGTATTATTTCATTATTCTTCATAAAAAATGTTTTGAATGTCCGTTTTATGTTAGGCCTTCCTTTAGTTTTGAGATACAGAGCAATGAGAACAAAAGATTAAAATCATTATTCTAATGGGGTTCACATTCTAATGAGATTTAACTTTAAAAATAACACTAATACTATAGTATGAGAGCAAGTATTTCAATTTTGCAATATTTTATGAAGATATATATGTGCACATACCATAAGTCTACATATTAATGAATTCTCACAAACGGAACACATTCATGAATACAGAGCACAGAACAGCACCATACCAGCCTCCTAGACTCCTTTACAAGTCACTACATACAACTGCACCAATGGTAAACAATGTCTTTACTTCTAACCATTTTAGTTATGCCTACTTATCCAGTTTTTACATACATGGGATCAATTGGTATATATTTCCTGCCTAATTCCTTTTTTAACATTCTGAGGGACAATCATATATTTTCAGATATAGCAGGTAGGTGTTTTTCTGCATAGGACCCCATATTGCGATTATGCCACAGATTAT
>RJWT010028470.1:0-15205 GCA_004365215.1 Cuniculus paca | reverse complement strand
ACCTTTTGTTAAGTAGCCAATTTAGCCAATATGAAATCCTATAAAATGGCAAAGATGTTAAAAAAGAGCCAGTAGTACTTCACTAATTTAGAAAGTCAATTAAATGTCACTATTTCATATCAGGTTAATTACTTCATTTACATTTTCAGAATTTTAAAGCAGTACATGAAAGGTGACAGATTGACAGTACTGCAGGCTGAAATTCTTACACTATTTTACTGAGTGTTAATAATATAAAAGGCAAGATACAAAACAGAATTACACATATGCTTTATCTAATGAGGTTAGAAATGAAATAGACATGGTGCAGAAATGAGTGAGTAAGAGAGGATTTTTCAGAAAATTTTATTTAAGACATCCAGTACAAGGAAAGTGGTAAACTGCTAGATAGTTTCTATATTGCTCCTCTAGGAATGTAAGTATGAAAGAATAGTGGTTAAGTGTCAACAAACATCACTGTGTCTGAAGAGAGGAACAGTGAACGACATTGGTGAGAAGTCAAAAGAAGAAATCTAGACTGAAAAAGGATTTAAGTGCCTCCTGGAGGGGACAATTCATCACGATCAGGGTTTTGGTAAAGGGCAGAAAAATGAATAGGCATAAGCATGGTGGTACATGCCTATGATCCCAGCACTCTGGGAGGCTGAGGCAAGAGGATTCCGAGTTGAAGCTTAGCTTGGGCAACTTAGTAACTTGGCAAGGCTTTGTCTCAAAATAAAAAATAATAAAAGGGTGAGGAATGTAGCTCAGTGTGAAGGCTCTGGGTTCCATTCTCAGCAGCACACACACAGATACACACAGACACACGCAAATGCGTGCATGCACACACGGAGGTGAAGAAAAAGATACTACAAAAGAAGAGTATGCATAGGTATGAGGAACAAATGTTGCGTTTCCATAGTTCTGATTCATACGTACTTTCATAAGAACTCAACCTGCCACTCCTTATTGTGGGTGTCATGATGAAATGTACCGTACTACTTTCTGTCACTAAGTTGTCAGGCAAAGCAAGGCTTCCCTAAGTCTGTTTCTTCCCACACAACCATCAGCACTCACTATGATCTATTAGACCCTTTCCTCCTTAAACAAAAAGGACAACAAGCTTATTGCTGAATTTTTCAGTAATTGAATTAAATTTTCTAGACAGTAATTTGATGTTGATGCCAATTTTCATTCAGTCTGTGGGAGTAGGTGGTTGAGATCCTACTGCCTTAACATTTACATTCTAATAATTGTGAATGCAACGTGACTGTATCTCCTATGCTCGTTCATATGAAAATGAAATCAAAAGTCACATCATGGCTTCCTGAATCCAACGAAAGTATTAATAAGAACATGGCTACACCTATAACATCACATAAGCAAAGAGAATGAAAAGTTATCAGGACATGTGAAATTATTCAATCCAATTATTTTTTATACATATGAACAAATAGGTGAAGTGACTTAGGTGTCGCTTGCGGCATGACTTGGGATGCACCACGACCAAACTCCACGCTCCACAGCAGTAACGCCTCCCTTTTAGTCTTTACCGCACTGCACCATCTGAGAGCTCACGTGCCAGTCACTCCTCGATGATGTCTCAGTGCTTGGCTTCCTTGTCATACTACAGACTCCAAAGTGATTTACTTTTATGCAAGTTGTGGGCTGACAGGCCACCAAGGTGGTTCATACACACAAACTGCTTTAATTCTGTGGACTGAATGGCTGCTGTTTTGTTCTTTTTCTGATCAATTTGGCAGGTCAAGTCAGTCAAACCGGTTCCTTCATGTAGACACTCCCTTACTATGGAAATGAATGTGGAAACATTCATCTTTGTCAGAAATTATGTCAAATTATTCAAATTTATTGGTGAATTACAGCAAACATCCCAGCTGATGAACATCTCAGTCATATGGTTTTTAGAGAACACTTATGGTTTAGAAAAGATAACATTACAATGAGCTTTCCCATTCTGAAGCAAAGATGTTTGGATAGAGGATGGGGTCTGTTATTCAAGATAATAATTTATTCTAATCATAACACATTCCCAAGATGTCCAGAACTGTAAGTATTAAAATGTATCCCTTTATATCGTGTTACTGTTGCTTCACCTTTTCTGTCAGTTTCCATCTTTTCCATAGACACACTGCAGGCTTCACATTAACACTGTTTCTCTGGCTTGAGGTAATAAACGATTAGCTACAGCACAGTGGTGTGATGTTCATGTTATTCTTTGCTGTACTACACTCAGCCAATGTCTCAAAAATTAATGCAAGTATATCAGGATCTGAAATTAACTTTTTATAGCCAAAAGCAACATCCTGCTAGGAGGAGAAAAACCTATTATAAATGGACTGGCATCTGATTGCTTGTAGATGGTTAGCACCAAGAAAATAACATTTCAAATTATTAAATGTTGAATATAACAAAAGCTGCCCCATATTGATTAATCAGTGTTTCGTGTATGAACTGATAAGGTCTAACTAGGTGGTACGTATTTTTAGCAAGTGACAGATCTATTACTAAAGATCAGAGATGAACTTGAATTGGCTAATGCTCTTATGATGTTATACAGAAATAATTAGAAAAAGAAAAATACCTGTAATAAAGATAACAGGTCAAATTTCTTCCTGAATTGTTTATTAAGCTTGAAAATATTTTTCCTACAAATTATATAAAACTAGTCATTGGCAATATATTTTAAAATGTTATTTAATGAACTATTAAAATTACTTTGGAAAATTAGATAATAAAGACATCAACCTAAGATAATGTATATATTCATTTTGCTTTCAAAGAACTTAGTGTAATTTCTCATTAAAGTACTCACTCATTTAGTGGAAAATAATTCGGTGTGCTGCAAAGCAAAGGACGTTTATAGATTTTATTTAAAATTGCCCACATTTATGCTCAGCTGTTTTACTGACATTCAGACTGGGCTTGACTATATTGGAATCTCTTCTGTGTTTCTTTGGTCAGAATATAAACTATATGCCAAGAAAACTTAAAAATCTGTAAGAATACTTTAATCGCTCATGTTAAATATCAGTAGCACTAGTGCTGTGACTTAACTGCATATTTTCATATAGATAAGATACAACTAAAAGAAAATATGAAATTTTACCAGTCCTGTAATGAATCTGATTAATTAAGACAGCAGGATAAAATTATTTTCTATGTTCTATAGCCTACTGATTGGTTTCCACATAAAAGGAGGTAGAGTGGAAGACAGGCAGGAGAAAGAGGATGACTTCACAAACATGTATTAAATGTACTAAGTACAACACAACAATGTCATTAATGTCCTTAAGAAATTACAGGTGGTGCCTTAGTTTGACCTGTGGGCAACTGAGTTTAGAACAGACATTAAGATTCTAAAATATGAACAGAATAAATCTTTATGTTTTAAGCAGATTTCAAATTATATCAATTGAAAATATTTAGTTGTCACTTTATTTTCATCTAGTAGCCACAGCTCTAATCTATAAATATGAACAGTAGCATATCTATTTTTCTTTACTCATTTTTAATTAGCTGAAATAGATGATTAAGTAATTTTAAAAGGCTACAAGTCACTTTTGAACAAAGTAAACGTTAAAAATTAGAAGATCACTGAAAGAAATTCATATAAGCAAAAAGGTGCACATTTCTCTTGACCTTTATCCAAATGAATCACACTAACTCTTGAGCGCTTTCTCTCCTTTGATTTCTAAAGCTGTTCATCACACTTGCCGGCTAGAAGCACAGCTGGCAAGGGATCTAAACCTCATCACTGGGCAAACTCGCCCTTCTGGTTTTGCCAAGAATGACATTTCCAATGGGAAAAAAGTTACTGGAAGGGGCACTGGATACTGTATTTATTTGTGAGCCCATGGCTCCACTACCTTTATTAGCACTATATCTCAGCATTAGAAATGAAATCAAAATAACATAGAATCAAACAGCCTAGCGTTCTCTAAATTTAATTGTTAATTAAAGAGCAAAGAAATCAGCTGAGTATTTTTACTCATTTCCTGAAGAAAGATGCAACTGAGGATAAGCAGTGCCCCCTAGTGTCAATAACCACAGACATAAAAGCTAGAGGAAAGTTGCTAATGTTAAATCAACTAAATTATTAAAACTAGATATGCGATAAATTATAAATTCATTATTATTCAAATTTTTCTATTTTGCATATATATAAAGGCACACTGAATAATAATTTATTTAATAAGGATTTAGTCAGGGAGGTTTGTGTGAGGGTGTGGCTATGTGTGGGTGCGCGCATGTGTGTGTACACACACACAAACACACACACGCACACACTGTACATAGACTGATATGGCCAAGATGTCTTTAATGTCCCAGGCAGCTCAGAAAAAAAATTCCACCCAGCACAGCAGGCCATGCATGACGCGGGTGTCAGGAAACCAGCGGAATCACTCACTGTGAAGACGTCTAATAGGAACTGCTGAATACACAATACAGGGCCTGAATGGCTAAAGTGGAATGGCCTGAACTGAGTCCGAAGGTTTCAAACCCCTCCAAAATTGTAATTAAATCTGTGGAGACCATTTAAGCATTCTTCTCTTTTTTGTTGGCATTAGGAGGTTAGCCTTGTTAGCCTGCATGAGACTGATTTCGAAAATGCTGTAACTTTTATTGTGCATATTCTCAATGTTAGATCCTGAGTATTAAATACGAATAAATGAAATACACATCTCTCTTCCAAAGAAAATGTGATACAAAATTTGCATCTGAAAAACATTACATGTAGGTATGGAATTCAGGTTAAATGGATTTTTTTGATCAGCCCACTATTTGAGAAAACAACAGTTATATTGTAAAGACTAATAATGTATCTGTATAGCTACTTATGTGACAAAAAGGTAAAGTCAGTTTCTCTTTTTGTGAAACACTAAGTTACTTATTATTGGAAACAATTTTTGTCATAGAACTTATACAAGGTGGTAAAAGAAAAAAAACACCTATACAAATAAAAATGATAAATGAGAGAAACAAAAAGTCAGCAGGACTGGCTATATACATGTCTCAAAGAAACCACTCATGAAAAACAGGATAAATGTGGTTTAATTTTATTTGCATTAAAAGTACAAGGCAAAAGAAAGGGCCTAGGCTATTTAAAACACGCATTTATATAGGGATCCATTTGTGAATTACTTTTCCACGTAGAATAGTGCATGTACAATTAGTTTTGCTTTTTAAAAAGTAAGAAACATAATTGTGCTTTTATGGAAAGATTACTGTGTGCATTTAAGTTGCTCTGTTTAAAATGGGAAAGAGGCAAATTTAATAGTTTAGTAGGCATAAAGAAACCATCCAGAATGATACTGAAGATTACACAAGTAGGTATTTAGGCCCTTTATAATAAATTTTGGTAACAACAGAAGCCAAATTCTCAAACTTTAAATTTAGAAAAATGTTTTAAAATGTGTAATGCTGAGTTTCTATTTTTAAAGATGTCTACTTCGGTAGCACTATTAAAATCTTAGGTAATTGAAGAACAACAACAAACACATTCTTACAACAGTATGCAGATAATGTTTACAAGGAAATAAAGCATGGAATGAACATATTTACATCCCCCTTAATTGTGTCAAAATGTATTTGGTTGCATTAAAAATAATTAGTGAAAAATTATGAGACTTCTAATGAAAATCTCCACAGGATTTTAACCCTCATCAGTAATAACACATACTTGCTTAGTGATAGATGGTAGTGAAATGTCTAATTTGTCTAATTATAAGGGATGCAGTCTGATTTTTTCCCTTGGTGGAAAACTTGTTTAATGTGTTGTTGTAGTTGGGACTACACATCAAATGATTTCCTGCTACTCTTCCACAGACTGAAACATTATACACTTAAAGGTGTGACATTGTTTTACCCCTCTATGAATTTTTGTTTTCATGGACACTTACAGTTTTTATCTGAAATTCAACTTACAACTCAGAATTTGCATACAGAAAATTCCCAAATGACTCACAAGAAAGGGTTATGTCTGAAACACTCAGGTCGAACACAATTAAGAAAAGCTTCCATCTTTAGAGGTAAAAATTAAGAATTTTTTTAGGATTAACCCAGGACATTTCTAGATATGTTGCTTTGGGGGGTATGTATGAGCAAATATCTATGGCAAAGTTTTTCTTGCTGTAGAAAAAAAGATCAGTAAGCAGGCCCCTGCCTGTGCTTTAAAAAGCTACTGGGCCAGGAGGATGAAGACTGCGAAGCCAGGGTCAAGCACAGCTGGCTAGAAGCAGTGATTCGGAGCGCTTATCATTCCTCGAAGGTCAAAAGAAATGGAAAAGGTTTGTAGCCCACACATTCTGCTATCAATACTGACACACCTGTGATTACATCTGACAGCCTTCCAGGTCACCTCAGGTAAGAGTGTGGAAATATCGGTACACAGACACCAAAGATAGGGAGCTTTCTCGAAGTAGGAGCTTCAGCTTTAGGGTCCTAAGGATTACATAAAAATGTTCAAATACAATTTTTATGTGTTCTGAACAGCTACAAATGACAGGAATCTTCTAAAATGCTTAGAAGCAGAAAAGGTGTATACAAGATACATACACTCAAAAGAAGGTATTTCCTTAACATACATATATTCATCTGAATATCTAACAATGTATGTCATATCTGTAAAGATTATTCAGTAAAGGTTTCCATACATTTATAAAATCACCCCCATATAGCAAATGACTGCACATAACAAATTTCTAATCAACAACTATTATTATACCAAATATATTTTCTTTGAGATGATAAAACCAAACTGCATTTTCAGAAATTATTCCATATTATTAAAAGTTGAAAAGAATAGGGCATAAAGCAAGTATTAATCTTTTGATATTATTCTTTAGGCACACATTTCAAACATCATTTAGAGCTGTTAATTTTTATCAGTTTTTAATATTTCCTTATTAACCAATATATACTGTTAACTTGTTTTGGGGGAGGGGATTTATTTACAGTAAGGGATTTATCTGCTTATTTTTCAGGAAATACTTTGACATAAAATAAAACACATGTTTTTAAATAACCAGGATTTGATTATTTTAAAAGATTTGGAACTTTTGTGTACACTATGAGTTGAAAATTGACAATAAAAAAAGTTCAAAGCAACCAGAGATCTGTAAAAATATCATACACAGTGATGAGAAATTTACAAACATCCTGCATGGTGAGATGCCAAATTTTATTTAATTAGTCAAAGGAACAAAAATAAATCTTTAGATATTTTATGAAGGGATGTATTTCAATATATAATTAATAATTAATGATTTTTACCATCGAGTTACTAAGGTGTTATTAGAAATTCTCAGGTGTAAATGTGCTATACCAGAGACCTGGCAACTTCCAGAATCATCAATATAAATATATGAGGCTTTGTCAAAGGAAAATAAGAAGAACAAGGTTGAAATCACTGTATCCTTCACTGTGTGATTTAAAAATTATTACTCCTGCATTTGAAAACCCATCGGCTTGAAAGCTCTCTGGTAATTCCTTGCTTCTTCATTAGATGTGGAAAAACTGATGGCTTGTACTGGACAAATTTTTACTTGTGGTTATTTCACCATCTTGTGGCTTCCCAGGACCTCCCATTAAACTCCTCTGGCTTCCTCAGAAAAGTTCCATTGTAACTGAGCACAACCAATATGCTTCAGACTTAAGATTTCCACACCCTGCAAGGGGGAATCTGGAGGTGTACTCCTGGCCTGAGGTCCTGGGTATTAACTTGAGCAGTAACAGACAGAGAAAGGAGTGTATACCACATTCTGATAATTATACAGAGGCCAAGTTCCTCTCTTTTCCATCAAATAGTGAATTACTTTTTCAAATTTGAGTCCATACAAGAAGCTGATTATGTGGCATAAATTTGGGGGCAGAAAATACAGTAATTTTGACCAAATCATATGGCAGAAAAGTTGCCTAGCTCAACTACATATTTATACCTATCTGTAGCTCTTCCTGGTCACTGGTATTTGGGCTTTCATTGAACCCCTGGTAGCATCATATGTTTGCTGGTTGTATGCAGTCAATGGTGCTAAGGAAAGGACTTTGCGGCATCTGAATTAGCTTATTTGATCATGAGTTGCTGTGAAATATACAGACTCTTCTGACTTCTGAGGAGAAAGATTTCCTCTACTCATGAGATTATTTTATATGTAGCAGACGCTTAAGACATATATTCAGTCATTCAGATATGCAAATTTAACCACCAGAGACAAGTGAATTATGCAAGACGATGCACATTCCACTTAAGTTGGAAAAAATGTACAAATAATATATAATTCCACTGCAGAGGGCTTTACTTGCACCAAGTTGAGATGCTCTGAACAAAAGCTGCAAATTAGTATCTGCAATGCCACAGACTGGATTCGGTTTTGTAGTTACTTTTAAGTACTTGAAGAAGTTTCCCATTTTAATACTTTTACTCTATATGCCTTTTTCATTGGCATTTCCATAAATTTTCTTCCCAAACCACCAAAATTATATTAAATCAGAAGGTAAATAAATCAATATTTTATGAATACATTTTAAATATTTTTATAACTTATATATAACAAAATGATTAATTAAGCTCTAATCACCCACCCACAAGTCTGTCTTCAATATAGGCTCATATTTTTGAATATATGCTACTTGTATTAATAGTACTATTTATGGACACTGGTTAGATAGAGTTCATGCAACTTAATATGTATTTTCTCAATTTTGTAGCTTATATAGGACCTTGTAAAAGAGCAAGTAGCATTATCTACCAACATGAGGTGATTACTGTGCCCTTATAGAATAAACATTTAATTCACTCTAGCCTAATTTTTAAAGTATGAATTGTAGTATTCCTTAGGTAAACAAAAGAACTATAATCTTTAAAACTCAGCATCAAATTTTGTAAAACAGATGATTTAAGTGGAATTATGGCTTACCACACACTGAGTGAAACCAGTGACAGCACGGAGTAAACTAACCGAAGCCACATTCAGAAAATGACCTCTTTAATGAAAATAGAACAGCATATAAAAAATATCTCGATTTGTAGTGTTAGAAATACACTTTCTAAACCATTAAGGAATTGTTGCAGCAAAGTTTAATTACTTACAGTACAATGATCAAATGCAGCCATGACACATTCTAAATCTTTGCCAAATGTAACCTTACAAATTCACATGGGCTCTGACAAAACAGCAAGCACATCCAGAGTAGGATATCGCCCTGCATATTGACAGAACCTTACATTTGTCTCGCAAGTCCCTTACTAAATGCATAGTAAATAGGAAGAAGATACGAGAATTTTTTGATAATTAGTTATGCAGACAAATAGGTTCTTTGGCAGACAATATAAATGATGATTTAAGGACTAGCTCATAAAAGACTGTTAAACTATAAAACACTGCCCAATTTTTCACAGATCTGGTCAAGGACTTAATCTTTAAACTTAGGTTACCACTGACAACAATAAAATACTTCTGTAAAAGTTATGATATGAATATATTTTACCCATAACTGATATGCAGATTCTTAATCAACTCTAAATTTGACAAGTTTATATGAGTCATACTAACATTACTAATAGCAAATAGCACCAGGAAAGTAACTCTGGACCATTATTTCATAATGAAACAAACAAGGACTTATTTTTTTAAACACACAAAGCAATGTGCATGCCACTGAAACTAAGACAAGTGGTAACTACTGCAAACACTAGTAAATTTTAGTTTATGTCTAGGTTTAGGAGATCATCTTTAAAGAAAATGGTTTCAAGCTGGAATTGAGATACATTGGAAAACAAAAATAGCACAAGATAAGTGGCATATATTCTGGAAATTTTCTTTAACATAGCTTTTTCAAATATAATCTAGTCTACAGTGCACTCAAACTGCGGAAACATCCAAATTAGGAGGGGAAAAAAAGCAATACTTATCCTTGAAAATAAGGGCCTATACTCAGAGGAATAGCTGAATAAAATTGAGACATCTGCAGTAAAGTTTTACCTTCTCCCTAGAATGTTTGAGATGAACTCAGTGTAACACTGTCTTCCAAGAAAAGACAAAGTGATCAATGCAAGAACACATCAGGCTGCCTTGGACAGGCCAATCAATTGAAGAAAGAACCTTGCCCACGGCCTTATGCAAATAGAAGCACGTCCTGAAACCTAGGGAGGGAACATGCGCAATAGATCAATTGAATCTGAAAAACCTCACAGCTATATTAGCTTCAGACAGTAAATATATACTGATAAATATCTCACACTTCCTGCGAATTCTTAAAATGGGTTGTTTTTTTAGTAGCTTGTTAAAAACTCTTCCTGGGATATGGAGTACAGCAAAGAGGAACAAAACATCATGAGAGAAACATTCAGCATTACTTTTAAGACTGTGAATAAAATTCTGATTTCTTAGAATTTCTTGGCATAGCTGAAATCCGCTGACATTTCAGAAGGTTGAGTTTTAAGTATATTTGTATTCACGAACAGGAAATAAAACTTTAAAAAGTACCTATTCTCAGGCACTTTTTTTTTTCTTCTACCAGGGATTGAACTCACGACCTCATGCTTGCCAGGCAGGCGCTCATGCTGCTGAGTTATATCCCCAGCCCTCAGGTACTTCTTGAACAAAGAATAAAACACAAATGTTATAGGAGAAATAATTGAAGATATAAAGTTACAGATATTCTCAAAATAACAACTCACCCTATTACTAAAGAGTATTCTTGATAGTGGTTAACCTATTGACTAATATAGGAAGTTTTTCTTTTAAGGCCTATATCTGTAAAAGTCACCCTAAAATCTGAAAGGAATGAATAATAAATTTAAAAGTTAGTTAATATCCAAAGCACCACCCCTGTAAGTCAGAAAACAATTTTTAAGACTACAAAAAAACAAAACAAAACAAAAAAACCCCGCTCTATTATAATGTCTTTAAGGAAATGACCTGAATTCAAAATTGTTCCCTAAATATTTTTAATATTTGTTTTTTAAACTGTTTATTACAAATTGAGTATTTCAAAAGGCCTTTTCCAAGTGAAAAAGGTCAAGGTAACATTTTAAATAAGAAATATAATGCCAGCAATTATAATAAAGATAACTGTGAAATAAAACCTCCATAAATACATGTTAGTAATTTACCTTAATTGTCTTCTACTCTGAAATTTTAGACTTGAAAATTTAGTTGCAGATGCATATTGGACTAGGAATATAACAAATACTTCTAATAAAAATAAATTATGAGATTTTTCTTGCAGGTACATGTTTTAGCTAGAATGAATTTTTCTTAGGTAAAATACTATATAATATGAAAATAAATCTTCTATCATGAAACTCAGTATTTGAAGCTGTTTATTTGCCTGGTAAAGGACACAGACATCTTAAAGCACTGGTTTATTTGGCCAACAAAAGAAACAACATCATGAAGAATAAACAAAGCATACTTTTCATTTTTTACATTTCCAGGGCTTCTTACTTTGGTAAGACTAAGTTTCAGTTTACTCTAATAAGATTTTTCCCCTAAGGCATAACTAAATATGTTGTACAAATGTTTGATCCTCTTTAGTTGACTTAAAGCTTTATAAAAACTTCACTATTCTACATGGAGAAAGTATAGAGATTAAAAAAATCAAAGTAATATAATACCCTTTTACAGCTTTTCAAGTATTAGATATCACATCAAGTGCTTATAATAAACCAGAAAGCCATGAAGAGGCAGGTTAATTATAGAGACTCAAACATTTTCCTTTTTCCAACTTTAATTTCAAATACAAGAATTTTGAGTAGTATAGTATTTAATGGTGAAATATAAACTCCAATTTACAGTAAGTAAATTACAAAGGATCATGGAACTTTGGCTTCACTTTTTGTTACAATATTTACATCATTATATTTTCTCCAATATGAAGGAAATTAATGATGAAAACAAACTTTAGGATATTACTGTCCAATATTTGATACAAGTTGACTTTGGGATAGGCATTGAATAATGAAATTCTTGCCTTCCTGATATAAATCTGTTCATTTCTTGCTTTTAAAAGCATATTTTAAACTTAGTAGGTGTCAGATATGATGTTGAGTTTGCAAAAAAACAGTGTGCTTTACAAGCATAAAGGGAGAATTTCTTTAAATGGAGAGTTCCCTCAGTAATCAAAAAAATGGTAACTTAGTACAAATTTACTTATGCAATTTTTAAAAAGCATTAAAGTACGTGTTATGGGCAAACTCATCGATTCCAAGGCTGAGCGTACTTGGATTTCAGTCACAGCTTTGACCCTTGTGCAACCTTTCCAAGTCCCTCAGTGGTACAGCAGGGTTTGTAATGCCTACCTCGAAGAGCTAAGCTCAGGTTGAGCCTATCTTGCTAAGTAATGTTTAATGACCAGGTTTAGTATATTCTAACCTTGTACTGTCGAGTGACAATAGAGCATAGTGATTTTGAGCATGGGCTTTGAAACCACAAAGCAAGGGTTGAAATTCTGGCTCCATCATTTATTGGTTGTGTGACAGGTAGGAAACTTAATATTTCTTGTGCATTAATTTCCTCATATGTAACTGAGGGTAGCATTAGTTATAGTGTAGGGTTGTTATATGGGTTACATGAGTTAACACTGTAAAGCCGCTATAATAGTGTCTCATAATTAGTAGGTATTATGTTATATAGCTATTACGGGTGTATCTTACAGATAAAGATAAGGAAATATAGGAAACACTGATAGAAGACATTGTTTCAACTGAGACCTGAAGGTCACTTCTATTTAGTTGATATTAGACAACGGTATCTATTTCCAGCAAGAAATGAGCTACAGAAAAGAGCCAATTTGGGTGCTTGGCCAAGGAAACTTGCTTTCCGGATCTTCATAACGTGTTTTCAATCATGCTTAAACTAAATTTTCAGAAGAACACACCAAGCCATATTCAAGCCACTGAAGAATACATCAAGGTATGATAATGATTTAGGAATTGCCTACTACTTTAAGATTTCTACATCTTCCTTCCCCTTCATTAGTTTGGGTAATCAATAGTTGATTAAAATTGAAAGTTTTCCTCAGACGGCACAAATCAGAAAAGGCAGTAAATAGAAAATAAAAAATAAAGTAACATGTAATTCAACAGAGAAATGAAGACTTGAATCCTGAAATATGTGAAAACCCAGAATGTTACTTTAAAGTCACTCTAACCAGAAGGCAAGAAGAAACCAACACGAAATTAGTAGAAAGAAATATAAGTATTAGAGCAGAAATGAATGAAAAAAAAAGCTAAGAAGAGAACATGAAAGGCCAATGAAATGAAAAGTTTTTTGGAAAACAAAACTTCTAAATTGAAAATCCTTTAGCTAGACAAAGAACAAGGAGGGAAGATTCTAATAAATTAAGCTAGAGATGAAAAATGATATATTACATCTGGGTGCATAGAAATATAGGAAACTACTATGAACAATTACATGCCATATCAGAAGAAATGGATAACATACAACTCACCAATACTGACTCTAGTAGAAACAAACAATCTAAACAATATACTCAGTAACAAAATTAAAACACAATAAAAGGTCACCATTAAAGAAAAATCCAAGATCAAATAGTTTCACTGCTGGATTCTAAAAAAATACTTAAAAGAATGAACACCAATTCTCAAACTATTTCAAAGCCTTAAAAAGGGTGAGAGGAATGCTGTCAAACTCACTATATGGAATCAACAATATTTTTTTTTATTTTAAAGAGAATAGAACAAAACAAAACAAAGCAAAAGAAAACAGAATAGAGTCAAACATAATATAGCATTTCAGGACATAACACTGCAAGCTATACAGGTTTTGAAAACATAACAACAGGAGATTAACAATAGCTACCCTAATGTCTCTTGCTTTCTTCAAAATGGTTGTTCATACATTTACAGACAATAAACTCAAACAAAATAAAGTAATATAAAACTAGATAAAACAAAAGAGCATTACAGGCCTTCAAGTCAGACAACAAGAAACCAGCAATGGCTTACCGTAATGTCCCATTTTTCAAAAGAGCTGTTCCTATCTTCTCACATATTGCATTCAAATAGTAGGAAAGAGACTTATACCAATCAAATCAAAGAATAAAAGCACCATTGGACTTCAGAATCTTTTCTCCATATTTATCAGGAATTTTGTATCTTATTGAGTCTTTCAGTTTCTTACACTAGGGAGACGATACGGTGTTTACACATGGTTTATTTCACTTATGAGTATGGTCTCAAGTCACATCCATTTACCTATAAAAGCCTCAATGTGATCATTTTTTATAGCTGAATAGTACTCCATTGTATAAAAGTACCACATCTTTTTTATCCATTCCTCAATTGATGGGCATTTGGGTTGGGAACCAACAATTTCTTATCAACAAAATCAGCTACAGACACAAGAGAAAAAGAAAACTGTAAACCAGTATCACTGATGAACATAAATACAAAATTCTCAACAAAATACTAGCTACCCAAGTCACTCAAATATAATGAGACTTATCCTAAGGATACAAAAGTGGTTCAAATATGAAAACACATAAATGTAATACATAAATGTAATATCACCATAATGGACAAAAACCACATGATCATCTTGATGGACTCAGCAAAACCATTCAATAAAATTCAACATCCTTCATGATAAAAATTGTCAAGAAATTAGTTAAACAAGGAAAATATCTAAACCCAATAAAGGCTACAGACAACCAAAGCATGGCCAACATTATACTGATGGGGAAAAGCTGAAAACATCTCTAAGATCTAGACCAACACAAGGACATTCATTTTTACTACTCTTATTCAACATAGTAATGGAAGTCTTAGTCAAAGCAAATAGATGAGAAAGAAACAAAAAGTATCTAAAATATAAATAAGGAGGTATAATTACCCTTGTTTGCAGATATGAATTTACATATCAAAAAACCTAAACAAAAGATTCTTACAACTGATAAGTAAATTCAGTAAATTTGCAGGTTACAATATAAAGACACAATAATTTTTATGTACCAGTAATAAAAATCTGGCTGAGAAAGAAATCAAGAAAATAATTTCATTCCTAATAGCTATAAACAATAAAATAAAGCACCTAGAGTTTAACCAAGGAAGTAAAAGACCTCTATAATTAAAACTATAAAACACTGGTAAAAGAAATAGAAGAGGCCACTAAAAACATATTTCATGTGGAAGAATCAATATTGTTAAAATGTTCATGCTACTCAAAGGGATACACAAATTCAA